>VZUI01090997.1:0-15706 GCA_013401135.1 Cettia cetti
CTTTCTTTCTTTCTTTCTTTCTTTCTTTCTTTCTTTCTTTCTTTCTTTCTTTCTTTCTTTCTTTCTTTCTTTCTCCTCCAGCAGCTACTACCCAAACATTCCTCTCCATCTAAAGAGATTAGCAAGATACCATGCTAGATCTTTATCAAAGTTAAAGCTGACCATGCTGCAAAACTTCACCTGCATTGTAATGAGCTGATTGCCAGGGTGAGGAGTGCAGCCAGATTCATTCCAAATGGGTCTCTGCCTTAGGGAATGTGCTTCCTTCTCTTTAACTCCCTCAAAACTGGTAGCCAAAGTTCAGCTCTCCTTGCCTGTGGTGCCACTGCTCCCTGCTCACACTGGCCTTACCCAGGCTTAATTCCACTGCTGTGGTGATTTGCATGAACACGAGGTAACAGAAAAATGAGTTTATTTGCTCTGATGGCTCACAGCAGGATTTAGCATTAAGGACAACTATACATTGCAAGTCCTGCCTTCTCTGCTTTACTTGACTGGCAGATTAGAGAGACCAAAATATCAAATATTAATACTATTGGGTGTTGATATCAGCAGTGCTTACTTTTACAGCCATCTTCTGCCCTCCAACAAGTTAGTTTGGATCCAAGCATGTAATTTTGTAAAATGGGGGCAGGGAGGAACAAGTGAGAGAGAGAGAAAAGTTCTCCTACCAAACAAACGATGCTGGCCTACCCTTACACATTGATGTGGCCCTCAGAAACCTTCCAGATCACGTGGCTTTCCCAAGTCATGCCCAGAATTTCCTTTCAAAGGTCTCAGGAGGACCAGCACGTGCCCTGGGGAAGGAGAAGAGGCCAAAGCATGGCCATGGATGAGCATTTCACTGCAAATGAGTTTCTTGCTTTGGAGCAGAAATGGCAAAGCACGTGCAGGAGAGATCTGGTTTCCATCAGCCTGTTATTTACAGCACAGCTTTCACACCATGGATTATATCCACTCGTGCTTGTCCTCCTGGGCTCTCTCAGGGCTCTGCTGCGCTTCCTCCTCACCTGAGCCATGGATCTGTGTGTTTCACCCTGCCATGATCAGGCTGTTCACGTCCCATTTAGCTGTGTGCTCACCAAATGTGCTCTGCAGAGCTTGGCTGCTGCTGAAAAAGGGGTTTGGAGCAGAGCACCTCCAAAACCTCCTTCTGAGCCTTGGACTGTGCTGCTGAAGGCAGGCTGGTTATTGGTGTGCACAAGGGAGAGATCTCCTGGAGCCTTGGATTCATGGCCCCCAGAGGACAAACTCCTTCTCTGGAGCTGGATCCATTGAAAACTGGCATGGGGGAGAATACAGCCTGCTGGAACAGCCAGGCATCTGCTCTGCTGCTGCACCCTGACAGCAAGCACCTCACATCAATTCCCAACTCAGCTGGACACTGCAAAACCTCCCAAACCATTCCAGAGAGCAGAACTTTCCAGCTGGGCCTGGAACAGGCTCCTACCCAGCACAACTGGAGAGGGAATCTGCAGCCCAGCCACGTGCTGATCACTCACACAGAGCAGAGAGAGGGTGGTGGGTCCCATCTGGCATGCCTGGAGTCATCCAACACTCCTCTAAGCACTGAGGTTCAACAGTGGCTGCTTGGTCTCTGCTGTTGATTGTGGGATTTCTTGTCCATAATAAAACTGGCATATGATCAGTCACTGTATATAAACCCAAATTACACTGCAAACAACCATGGTGCTGTGAAACAGCTCTAAAACACCATTGAAGCAGGGGCCATCCCAAGTCCAGGCACTCTGGCAGTGCTGCTCAGTCCCCCCCCAGGCAGATTTGCATGTGGAGAACGTGGCTGATGGTTGTCCTTGGAAGTTCTTGGCCTGAATCCCAGCACCAGGGCTGGGATAATTCCTTAGATACCTGGAACCAATCAGCAGGAGGTGACACAACACTCTGTCCTTGAGGCCACAACAAACAGCACCAAGCAGCTTAACACTGCTGGATTTTACTGGCAAAGCAGGGCATGGGCCCACATCACCAGCCTGTCTCCCTCCCAAACCCACAGAAATAAAGGTGACAGAAGCCCAGACCCCTCAGTCACCCCTCAGTGGCTCCATAACCACAACAGATGCTTCACCACAGTCACCTTCTGGACACTGGCACATTAAATCAGTGTTGACTTAATTACCAAAAAAACACTTAAGAGCTTTGACTGAGCAAGATGTCCTCAGGAGAGGAGGTGACAGGTCTACTGCTGGTCTCCTGTGGTTCAGTTTAGGGGAGATGAATCTTCTGTCCTTCTGGAATTTGAGGGCTTGATTCAGGTGCCTAAATGTAAGTGGCTGCATCTGGTGCCTCTGCAGATGGGGCAGATCTGCCAGTTCCACACAGAGGGCTCATGATGGGCTTATTGGGCAACCAAGGAGTGTCCAAGCAGGAATTCAGAAGGGAAATGAAGGTACAGCCTGGGGGCTGCGGGTGGAGCAGAGCTGCTCACACTGACACACTGAGACACTGAAGGTGCTTAATAATGGAGCTTATCAAAAGGAGAGGAAGAAGTATCTTATTAACGATGAAAAGCACTTACTAAAGATGAGATCTCTTATAAAAGAGCTCTCTTTAATCTAACAGACAAAGCCATATCAATATCCAATGGCTGGAACCAAAATTAGACAAATTCAGACTGCAAAGAAAGTGCCAGTCTGTAATTGAAAGAGTAATGAGCCATTGGAATTACTCACCCTGGGCTGTGATGAATTCCACACCATCTGAGTGGATGCTGTTCTGAAAAGCACCATGCTGCAGACACATATTTCTGTGTTTGGGAAATAATGGCAAAGCCTTTCCAGCTTGCATGAGCTTTTTGTGCTGTGAAACACAAACAAAAGAAGCCTCAGACTGCTCAGTTACAGATGGAGAAGGAAAGCAGAGTGAGTGTGAGTGGCAGCCTGGGACAGGGATGGCTGGAGAGGCTGCCTAGAGCAGAGGCTGGACAGAGTTAAAGGAATAAAGCAGGGATTTATTAAAAGGATTTTAAGGATGCACCTTGGGCAGTACAAGAGCCTGGCCAAGGCTACACCCAAGATGGACAATGGGTCACAAGTTTTCACACTTTTATAAGTTTTGGTCCATTTCCACTTTGGGGTAAATTGTCCAATTGCAGCTCCAGGTTCTGCAGTCCCATCCTCCCAGTTTGCTCTCCTCAATTCCCTGTTTGTCCTTTCTGGGCCTGGAGCTGCAATGGTGTCCTTGGTTCTGGGGCTGGGAAAGGATTGTTCTGGCTGAGCTGTGAGGAGAGCTTGCTCACACTTCATATGAAGTTCAGAGTTACACACAATGCAGCACAGAATCTGGGAAATATGAAAGCTGAAATTTAAGCCATCAACAGGACTTGAATGCTCCAATACCATCACTGCCTGTCTGTGGTGTCCTTCCAGTCTGCAGAGCAGCTCCCAGCCCTGGAGCAGCCTGCCCTTTGCTGCAGCTTCCTAATGACTGAGGAGCTGCTGGAAATGTCCAGATCTTTGTTGAGAAATTATATAGCTATAATTTACCCAGGTTCCTGTGGACATGAGAGGGATTGTTATTACAGTAATCTCATTTTTTCAGGTGGTAACCTGACCACTGAGAGATTGAAACCACCATGCAAAGGCACACAGGATGTCAATACCTCCTGAGAAAGAGGAAAACTCACACAAATTGGTTTCTTGAGTGGTTGCAAAAAAAATCAGAGACCCCAGATGTTTTCTGGCAAGGCTTATTTTGAGTTCTCTGCTAAGAAGAGCAGCAAGGCTACTAAGGATTGCCTCCTGAACAAGACAATCTGGGATTCATGCAGAAATAAACAAAACAAAACAAAACAAAAAAAAACCCCACCAAAAACAAAACAGGAGGTTATAATCACTAGTCTGTGCATCCTTTCTGCTCCCAAACTTCAGAGCTGACTGTTTCCTGAAGTGATTGCCCAGGTTTGGATCAGCTGTGAGGTTTGGGGAAGCTGAATGCACACACTCCTTTCCTTGGAGCACTGGGTACCACACTGCCTGGAGCACAGGGAACACAGGATGGACGAAAAATTCTTCCCTCACTTTGGGAAATACAGCAGCCAGGATACCAAGAGGGTGGTCTGCCTGTTGATTCAGGAGACAGAATTCAAACTGAAAGCTCCATGTGGAGCAAATTAGCAAAAACTAATTCTAATCTGTCCCACGCTGGCACAGAGGCACACACAGAGCCCTGCCTAAAATTGCATCTCCCTTCAGATCTGGGCTGCTCCTTGTCCTGCATGCAGAGAAAAAAGGATGGGGAGAAGCTGCATCACAGTCAGCAGGCAGATGGTCTGTGTTAGCCTCTGGAGGATCATCCACTTGCCCCTGTGCCCCAGGATAAATCACAGCCTCCTCCAATGTTCTCGGGGAAGAACTGAGCTCTCCCAGGCTCTGGGATGGTTCAGAGCCTGACTGCTTCAGGAGATGTAAATACTGAGCCCTTACCAGCCTGTAATCATCATCATCATCATCATCATCCTGTTTAGGGAACTACTCTCATCTCTGAGCAGCTCCTCCCTGTTTCCTTCACCTGAGGAGAAAGTTTGGAGCCCGTTCCCAGCAGCCAGCAGAGCTCTGGTTTCTTTAGTTGACACAGAGTTTCTCACCTTCAATTCATTCTCAATTTCTGCTGGTTTAAAGTTCCTGCAGGCCCTTGGGAGCAGCTGGAAAGGGAGAACTTGCAGAAAAGTGCTCATTCAGCTGCCCCAGCTCCTGCCCAACAGGAGCATCCTCAGTGCAGAGCCCTTCAGGACACATCCCTGGTCCCTGCCTGGGAGGGGGGAAGTGACACTTGTGCTGACTCTTGTGGAAGGCAGAGCCAACACGTGCAGACAGAAAACTGAAGAAACACCCAGCTGGGCCAAAATAAATATGTTTGGCATCTTTCCTGCTCCTGCACTGGCACGTTCCTGGTGCTGGAACTGAAAACAGGCCTGAGCCTTATTTACACTCAAGTCTCTTTCCATCACTTTGGCAGTAGGAAGGGGCTTAGTCCTGGTACGTATTGTATCTTCTTTTCAACGTGTGTAAATGAGGATCAGGCTTTTACACGGCTTAAAATAGATGTAAATGACCCTTTCTGCTGTCAAAACAGTGCTGAAAGGCCTTTCTGTAATTAAGAAATCAGCCCCATTTTGCTTTCATATCATGCTCCATTCATTTAGTTTTAGTATCCCAGCCCAGGGCAATTCCCCTTGACCTTGGCAATCTGTTCTGAGATTTTGCACAGTTTGGGACTGAAACTGAGGAAGGTGTATGAGCTCAGAGAAAAACACACCAAAACCTTCAATCTAAACTGAGCTTGAAGACCCACCTGGAAGACTCCCCATCCCCAAAGGCCATCTGAGACAGGTTTATTCTGTCTGTTAGTTGCACTAATGACTCCTTTGAAAAATTTGTATATTTTATGCATCTTCACAGAACCATGGAAGGAGAAAAAGAGGCAGAGAGAGAATAACAAGACATGCTGGGCTGCCATCAGGGTGATGATGGCTCACAGATGGATTTGCCATGCCTCCTGCTCAGACCCAGGAGAATCCCCCACCACACGTGCCTGCCCAAGGCTCTGGGTTTGCTCAGTTCCCAGTTTGCTCTGTGCACACCAGAGGACACACTGATGGGAAAGGAACTGCCCTTCCTTGGATCTCGGCTGTTGGGTGCATTAATTCTCCTTGAAGGGGTGCTCTGTGATCACTGAGCACCCAGGCCAATAAACAAAGAGCAGTCTGAGCTACCTGAGGTTTTGGTGGTTAAGATCAGAGATAAAAAACCCATCCCTCAATGCAGAGGAAATCCATTATCCAGCAGGAGCTGACCAAGGGGCAGAGCCCAGACAAGCTGGCAGCCCAGGGGAAGATCTCTCTGGCTGAGGCAGTCCCTGTCCTTAGGCTCAGTCCTGAAGGGAGCGTCTCCAGAGGTACCTCAGGGAGGCAGAACTCTGCTTTTCCTCCTTTTTGTCACACTGTACAGCAGGTAAATTACCAGGGACCTTAGGACAAGGTGATACATTTCCATGTTGGTGTCTTTTGCCAGTGAGAAGCTCTGGAGCTGAGAAGGGGATGGCTCTCACCCTGACTGATTGCTGTGGGTGCTCCTCGCTGCCCAAACTGCCTCCTGCCCTTTCAGCTCTTGCTGCTGGTGGGGACTGCTGAATGAGAAGGGTTTTCATTCTGCACTCTGGCCTGTTAAATCCAGGTGCCATCCACCTTT
Source organism: Cettia cetti (assembly GCA_013401135.1). Taxonomy (NCBI): domain Eukaryota; kingdom Metazoa; phylum Chordata; class Aves; order Passeriformes; family Sylviidae; genus Cettia; species Cettia cetti. The sequence continues at coordinate 6,207 of VZUI01090997.1, forward strand.
CTGCTCCACCAAATGATGTCTGTGGACACACTGCACTGTTCCTTTGGAGTGGCCATCACTGAGAGGTCACCAGTGCCGTCACCCCTGGGAGCTGCAGCGTGTGACACCCAACCCAGCTGCAAAGGAAACTACTGGGACTGCTGAGGCCGTGCCAGCCTGTCCCATCCCCAACTCTGTGAACTCTCTGCCTGCTCACCCCCAGCTGAAGGGCAGAACATTTACAGGAACTATTTTCTTTTCCTTTCAGAAGAATGCACGAGGGATTCTCAACACTCTCCTTTACCCCCCTCTCCTCTTTCCCTCCATAAAATAACCCTCTCTCCAGCTTGGTCTGCTGAATGCTGCTCTGCAGCTTTGCTCCAGCAGCAGTTGCAGTTGGAAACACCCAGACAAATCTTATCCAAGAGTTTATGAGGCATAGCTCAGAGGCACCCTGAAAACTGCAGCGTGCTACCTAGAGTGCTGCAGATTATTATTACTTTTTTAATCTTGGTATAGTTCTGGGTAAGGTTTTAATTGGGCATAGTATTTCAAAGCCAAGGAGCAGGATCTATGCAAAGCACTGGATGGCTTTGGTATTAATTGACCATCAAATCCTTCCCCTTTGCATCTGCATTTTATTATTAGAGAATGTAAAGCAGTTTATAGGGCTTTTAACCTCTTCAAGCAAACACTCTGTGGAAGTTATGCTGCTGCAGGGACCATATTAGCTTTATAGACTTCATTTCTAATCCAAGGAGGGGGAAAAATGGAGAAGAGACAGAGCAAATGAATGATTTTTGATGGTATAAATTCAGCTGGTGTAAATCAGCACAACTCCATTAACTCTGGTGGAGTTAATGCTGATTTATGCCAGTTTAAAGATCAGACATTTGATCTGCAATGAGGTCCTCATTCCCAGAAGACTAAAATGGTATCAGACCAGTCTTCACAGACCATTTATCAGCCTTCACAACCGCATGGAAAATCCCTGATGGGATGCCAGGGAGCCATCTGGCAAACTGGGTCCCATGGCAGGGGGCACTTGGGGGAAAATCAGCTCCCAGCAAGACACTTCCATGACCTGTGTGACCACCAGCCTGTCAGAGGAGCTCCCAGGGTGAGGAGGGTCAGAGAAAGGCAGAGCCTTGCTGGGGAGCCTCAACTGAGCCCTGCAATCTCTCACTGCTGAGCTCTTCTCTCCTCAGGGTCTCGTGGTTGAATTCCTCAGGGAATAAGAACCACTCCTAGGTCAAGAGAATTAGGATTTGGAGCCCAAATTGTCATGGGTTCCTGTGGACAAGGGTGCAGGCAAGAAAAGCCATGTTTGGTCTCCTTTTTTGAGTTCTGTGCAGCAGGATAAGAAGGAAAATTCACCACTTCCCTTCCCTTCTTTCCGTTTTCTCTGCACAGTTGTTCCACCACCCCCCAGCAGGTGGGATTCCCATTTTGCAAATTCTTGCCCTATTTCTTTGTTCCACAATAATCCCAAATGCCATCAGACTGAGCCCAGGACAGTGATTATGAGCAGGCAAACAATGGGATAAAGGCCAGTATAATTATCTTGTTCCTAAGCACTTCACAACCCTCTCAAGGATTTTGTATTTAGTTACTTGGTAAGGTCCTGAACGTCTGACTCTCAGGCACTATGCTTTTACTGCTACAGAATAAGCCAGAAACCATTCAAAAAGCTCTAAAAGGTCTTTTTTTAAACAGCCAGGATGAATTTACAGTGTTGGCTGCCTGGCAAATGCAACAGGCATTTCAAGTGGAAAGGAACAGTCCTTTATTGCAGCTGCTCCTGGCATTTAGGGCGCCCTGACCGCTAACAATTCCTCAGCTTCAGGGCTCAGCGTCCTGCAGGCTGCTGGCTGGGCACAGCCAAGGGGGAGACAGGCTGAGAGAAAAGGGCCTGCATGAAAGGAAAAGTTGGCTCCAGAGTCAGCTGGAAATTCTCATTGTGTTTGATCAGAAAATTATCGTTTTTCACTCAAGGCGTCACAGAAATTCCTTGGTTTCGAACAGCTGCAAGTGAAACATCAGCTGGGCTCCTCCAGAAAACCTTCCCCAGATTGTCCTGCCCAGGCTGTGCCCCACTTGACCCTCTGAGTGCCACCTCACCTCAAGGGCCCAGGTCTGGAGGGCTTTTGACATCTGGAACTGACTTCTGAAGAGTTCTGACGTCCTTGAGTGGCACTGATGAGGACACAGGGCTGAGTGAACCTCGAGCCAGGTGCAACCCTTCCTCCACCCGAGTTCATGGCCTTTGACCCCACCCCAGCCACTTCAGGACATCATTATTTACCAAGCTGCTGCCAGGGCACCTGGCCTGCAGCAGCAGGGGACAGGGGAGGAGCAGCAGATGAGTTTTTGATGGTCTGAAAAGCCCAGAATAATTTGCTAATTTTTTGTGACTGAGACAGATTAGGGTGACACAGGACTGAGGGGTTTCTAAGTTAAAAGTGAGTTAAAAGTCAAGTGGGGGGGTTCTGGGGTTAAAAAGCCATCAGTGGAGCAGCTGGAACAGGTGGAGGGGTGAAGGGGGGGTTCACACAGCTCTGTGGGATGCAGGAAAGGACTTCTCCAAATCCTCCTGCTCCATCTCAGCTCAGGATGAAGCCCAGGGCACACCTTGCCATTCCCTGCCCGGTGTCCACACCTGCAGGGTCACTCATCCCAAGCTCCAGACAGGGCTGTTCCCTCTCACATCCCCGTGCCATGGTCAGCCTGGGCCCCGAGGTCCTTCTGCACGATGGGAGCACAGCAAAGAGCAGCTGCTGCTCCACTTGGCCCCTTCCTCAAGCAGCTGTGAGGCAGGGGCTGACCCACAGCCCCTTCTCAGGAGCTGCCTCTGACCTCCCATCTCAGGCTTAGGTGTTTCCTGACTTGGTTACTCGTGTTCTGGGGCCACTATCTCCCCATTCTGGGCACAAATAAAAATAAAAATCGCATTTCTTCTCCACCAGCTGACAAATCTCCTGCATTTAGGAAAAAATTATAAATATCGAAGCCAAGTCCCCTGTCCTTCCCTTCAGAACCTCTGGAAAATGCAGGTTTTCTCAGGGCACTGGAGAAAGGCAATTAGCAAAGAGGAAGGTAGTCAGGAAAATGCTTTAAAAAGACTAACTAGAAGCATTTACAGGTATTATTATTAATGATGGCTATTACAGTACTAGAAAGCTCAGTGATTTTTCAGACAGAACGAAAAAGGGAATAGGAACTAAACAAACTCTACAAGACTGCAAGAGGTGCTTAATGAGCTCTGGAAACCAAATAGGATAATTCTCAGGACAATCAAGCCAAATCCTCTGCTTCAGGACACCAGTGTGGGTTCCCAGGAGTTCAGGGGAAGAACTGTGGTCACCTCCCTGCTGACCAGGGCACAGAATATTAAAGCTGAGCTTTCCAAAGACCTTTTGGGAAGTCAGCTCACAGTCACAGCAATTAAATAAGCCAAGGAATTCCCCTGAGGCTGTGCAAAAGTCTCTGCTCTGCTCTGCTCACCCACCCTCCCAGGAGCCACCAGAGGCAGTGTCACCCACCCATCACACCCTGCATCCCTTGTACCTCTCCACAGGCCACCAGACTGTCAGCTTGGGACATTTCTGAGGGCTGGGCAGAGGCCATCCAGCCCAGAAACCCCTAATTCTCAAGAATTGGTAATTACTTAAATAAACTTCCTTTCATAGTGTCTGGGCCAAGGCCTCTCTTTCTGACACATCCCACTGAAGTTTTACTGAGGGTGGGGTAACAGGAGGGTTCCACACACGAGCTGGGCTGCACCTGACTAAATACTGAGCCCTGGGGATGCCTGGATGGCTTCAGCTGGGTTTTAACACCCCCCTCTCCTCTCCCCTGTAGGATTCCCTGCCTATATATCCTGTGTTCCCTGCCTATATATCCTTCATGCAAATCTGCCTCATTAATCACTGCATCCCAGGTGCACCACAGGGTGATTTCCTAGGAAAATCCTGTTCCAACCCAAGTGCAGAGCATGTCATACTGGTCTTTATGAGGGTGACATCTTCAGCAGGGGTGACTTGGACATCTGCCAGCCTCCAAAATTTATTCACCCTGCCTGAGTTTAAATCTTGGACCCTGGCTGTTACAGGCAGAGCTGCCTTTGCAGCAGAAGGATCAGTCACAACCACGGTTATTTCCCCTCCCTGCCCATGGCTACAGGACCCTGGGGTCATGTGAGAACCCCCAGCTTGAGAACTTGGGGCTTGGATTATGAACTACCCCAAAATAACCACAATGAGGGTCTCTAGAATTCATTGCACCAGTCAGCTCTGAGCACAGAAGCAGGTTGGCAATTTGCTTCCTGAGACTTCACTAAAAGCTGCAGCCTGTGCTTATCTCACCTGAGTGGTTTTGAGAAAGAGCTTATTTGTCTCAGTGATGTATGCTTCTATAAGCTGAGATTCAGCACCCAAAAGTCCAAGAATTTCTTAGATTTAAAGATTTCTGTGGTCTGTGAAGTGATTGTTTTGTCTCTGATGCAGAATTCAGGTTTGACAACAGTACCCCAAGCATCTCTAGTCCTCCCATGTCTCCACAACATTCAGTGTACTCCCAAACAACTTATTCTTATTTACAGTTGTCCAGGATATGCTTTGCTAATGAGACCTTTGATCTGCCTCTATGTAAACCCATGGGATACTGTGGAGTATCTTTCAAGCCTAGGACATGTTTTTCAGAAATGATAGCATTAAGTTACCAAATTTTGCTGTGGCAGGAGAAAATCTCAGGATATCAAAGAGCCAGGGGAGCAATATGGTGCTCAGCTGAGGCAATGGACAAGCAGTCAGACACAAAAGCCTTTCTACAGCTCTGACAATATCCTCAAGCCCCTGTAGAGCTTAGTTTAAACCAAAAGGACAGGAAAAGGAGACAAAACATGGAATTAAGATATTTCCCCTCTGCTACATTAACTTCAGTAATGTGGTGGCATACAATGGCATAAGAAATCCTAAAGTTCCTAAGAAAAGCTAAACTAGAAAGATACATAGAGAGGGGATTTTCAATTACATCCTAGAAATGGGCATTTTAGACCTTTCAAACCACAGCACAGGTATTCAAGACTTTATCCACATCCACCACAGGCAGTAGGAGCTGTCAGGCATCAGCAACAAGACAGCAGGAGCCCAGAGCAGCTCTCAGTGAGTCTCTGGCCCCACAGTGCTGGAGCTTAGCTCTGACCACAGGAATTATAACCCTGAAGATAGAGAGCTGGTCGAACAGGGTTTATCAGGAGCAGAGGCAACTGCTCAAAGACAGCCATCTGCCAGCAGCTTTGCCAGCAGAACCCCCCTGCAGTCAGCTGGAAGGAGGTGACACATCTCAGGGTCAAGGCCAGGCTGGATGGGGCTTGGAACAACCCAGTGTAAAGGAAGATGTCCCTGCTCATGGCAAAGGTTTTGGAACAAAATGATCTTTAAGGTCCCTTCCAACCCAAACCTTTTTGTGATTCCATGATTTCTATCCCTCCATGTGTTGAATACTGCACCTCTCACCACCGTGGGCCAGCTGATGCCCACCAGGGCTAACACTCCCCCGGGGGGTCCCGGTGCACTCCTGGCTCCCTGTAAAATGACTAGTCCAGAGGTAATCCAGGAGCGTGCAAACAGGCAGCAGGGACGGGGCTCCCTGCCTTTCCCCAAAATGCTTTGACCCCTGCCCTCCTGGAATGAAACCAGCCCCTCAAAACAACCGCCACGAGGAACAGAAAATTGCAAACGACTTAAAGCGGGGGCAGAAAACCCACAGAGCTCGACAATCACAAGCTGGGGCCGCTAATCTTCTTGTCATGGGAGCAGACTGGCCCAGCAGAAGGGAATTCCTGCCTTTGACCAGACTAATTAGAGACACAGAACTCTGCTCCCATTAGGGCTTGAAGTGCCCTAATTGGATGTGACACCGGCCGCACGCGGGGGACGCGGACGCGCACACCCAGCCCGCCGTGCCTGTGGGAAAATTAAAGGAATAAGGCTTCCAGAGAGCTGTGGGAGCAGGCCCCAGAAAGAGCAGAAGGATTTAGAATTAGCTGCAGTTGCGAAGTTTGGAAGTAGGAGAAGTTGCAGTAGTGACTTTTGTCCTAGCAAGCAAGGATGTGAAACAAGAATCTGAGCTTTAGGTTTGGCTAGAGGGAATCTAAAGGCTGCAGAAAAATATGCTTAGCAAGATAGAAAGTTTGAAGCTTAATACTGGAATATTGTGTATTGTTAATAGAAAGCATCCAAGCAAGAATTGCTTGAAGCAGGTGTACTGTTGGAACCCTGGAGGCTGAAAATTTCAGGCTTTCTGTGCTAAAAGGCACCTATCCTCAAGCAAGCACCAAATGTGACCTGAGGCCATGGAACTGAAATTGAGTGATGGCACTGGGGCTGTGGGTGTGTGGTTTGAACAGTATTATGTGACCTCACAGGGCGAAAAACTTAGATTTAAGATTTTAGCATATAATAATGTATGGGGCAGGATGCAGAATTTTGGGCATTGTCTAAGACCTTCTTCACCTTCTTCTTCCCTCTTCTTCATGAGTTTGGGTGGTTTTCTGTAATTGGGTGAAAAAGCTCTGCATTGTAGGCCTTGGGTGGTCATTACTGGATCAGAAATATAAATAATAGAGGTGTCACCTCATTATTGGGTGATTATCACTTAAATAACCTTGGAAAGAGTTAGAGGTGCTCCATTTTACCTCATTTCTCTAAGCTGCTGGTTAGAGCTCATGGCTCAAGAGTCTGTAAATTGATAAGAAATAATAAACACCGAGTCCAAATACAAAACTGTGACTGTATTAATCCCAACCTTGACAGAAAAAGAAGCCAGAACCATCACAGTGAACCTGTGCTTTCAGTGATTGGTAGAACAAATGTCTGTAAGCTTCAGCAATGTGCTATTGGCTGGAAAACTTTTTAAATGCCTTGCAACAAAGAAATCTTAGGCTGCTGCTGGCAGACGTGAGCTGTTGGCATCTTTCAATTGTCTCACACCCTGTTGTGAGGCTGCAATAAAAGTTTGAGGAACATCTAGCAATAGTCCTGTCCCATTTGTGCTGGAAGCTCCAACAGAGATGCTCACAGGCATCTGGCACACGTGGGGCTGTGCCACCACCACACTCCCTCCCTCAGCCCCTGGGGTGAGCTGCGTGGGGTGGATAAATGTGGACACTGGATGTGGATTTAATTAGCATAGCCAATCTGATTACCAAGGTGCCTTGGCAAGAACAGAGCTCTGAAGGTTACAAGAAAGCTGGTGACAGGAAAAGGAGATTGAATCAAACTTCTGTAAGCAGGAGGCGTTGTAAAATGTGTGATTTTGTCTGTGTGATGTTTAACCTAATCATTGTAGTATAAAGTTACTAGCCTTCCTAGAATAGTATATAAGCTTTTGAAAATCTCAGTAAAAATAAATTCTGATCAGCAAATCAGTCTTTCTGTCTCTCTGCCAGTTGTCAATAGATAAACACTCCTCCCACCTCAGAGCCACTACCAGCCCTGGGTGGGTGGCTGGAGGCTGCAGAAGTTCCCTCATTTCAGGGAGAGGAGTATGGCCTGACCCAACACTGAAAGGACATTTGGGAAGGTGGGGATGGGCCTGGGGTTCAAAGCTTTGCTCAGGAGAAATCAAGGCAGAGGGTTCTGAGGGAGCAGTGCCTGTTGCTCTCCTGTGCAGCTACAGGAACAATCAGCTGCTGTGCCTCAGGAGGGCACGATATTTCCAGGCATGGCAGTGCACAAGATCTGAGACTAGAGAAGATTTAGATGCAGGATGAACCAGCTGGGTGTTTGGGTAGTGTGGATCCTCACCTCCTGTTCTGCACTGGCCCCTCAAAATCCAGAGGTAGTCATCACATTTTGCAGAATCCTGGAACAGCCCTGGAATGAACTTTCCTTAGATACTGGTGGGAAGGAGACAAACCTGACATTTCTAAGCCAAAAGCCCTCTTCTCCACAGAGCTCCACAGTTTGGGAAGCAGCACGGGGTGGCCAGCAAGGCACAGGACATCCCTGCAGCCCTCTCCAGTACTGCTGAGCCCTTAGAGGGCAACACCCACCACAGGGAGGACACTCAGGGCAGGAGAGCAGAGATATCCAAGTCCTTGGAGCAACCAGGCTCTGGAGACCTGAGCTGACACATTAGAAAAAAACTAAGCTTCCCCAATAGCACTGCGAGAAATCAACTTTCCTCTTCAATTATTGGTGGGGGTTTTTTGGGTTTTTTTCTGCAAAAGATTAGAATCCCATACCTCTATTACTTGTACTGTCAACCAAAAGTGTTGGCTCCTGGGTCACATGGCAGCAGGCAGTGTGTTCATATCTGAAGGCCCCAAGTTCATTTCCAGTTAATGATCCATAAGAGGGACTGCAGCATTCCTCCTACAGAGATTGCCTGGAAGCTCCTTACAGACTGCTTCGTTTGGGGCAGAAAAACAGCTCTGAAATATTTCCATGACCTATAAATCAGGTGAAGTCAGCAATGCTTTATAAGGAGCAGTAATGTTTGGCACATGCTAGTACCAAGAGCTGGTCAATAAAAGCTCCTTCAGGGTAAAAAAAATAAAATAAATATAGACAGTGATTTCAGTATAACCAAAATGCAGAACTTGATCAAATTCATATATAATAAAGCAATTATTGTTTATTATTGAAGTACCAATTGATTATTAAAAACACATTTATTGAGGCTGGACCACAAGGTAACAGATACGTACCTCTGGCATAGCTGCGAAACCTCAGTAAATAGTGATTATTAGAAACAGATTTATTGAGGCCTAACGATGGGGTCAGATGTGTATCAGTTACAGAGCTCTTAAAACCCAATCAGTCTGTTCTTAAGCCACTTTTACTGAGGGTTTACAGCTCAGCAGTAGGGCTCCATGTCTTCATCTAGGGCCGCTAAGCCACATCTTATTGCTGGTTTGATATGTAATTAAGGGAGTGTTTGCAGGGATAAGGCTGTGCCGAGCAAGGAGAACCAGGATAAAACACATTTTCCTGTTTCTAAAAACACAGAGCAGAGCAGCGCTGCTGCTTGGCCTGTGGTTGGATTTTTCCTGCATCTCTGAAGCCCTCTGTCAGTGGGGTGTGCAGCGGGTGGGCAGTCTGGGGGTAGGGCCCATCCCAGTGCCCAACACCAGCTGCAGAATTTGTCCTCCTTCCCCTCAGCGTGCAGCTCACACCTCTGCTGGGCTCACCAGCTCACACTCAGCACTCTCCCTTCACCAAATCTCGCTGGGTACATTGGATGTAAGTGGTAAATCCAAGCTGCAGAGGAATTAAAACTGGGCTGGCCCAAACGCTGCCTGGGAGGGGCGAGCTGGGCACGGTGAGACCATGAGTGGCCATGGATGGCACCAACATGCAGGCTGTCTAATCCACACGGAGCATGTGCCAGCTCCTGGGCCCTTCAGGAATGTTTAAACACTTGCCCAGGAAAGCCAGCCATCCATCCATCCATCCATCCATCCATCCATCCATCCATCCATCCATCCATCCATCCATCCATCCATCCATCCGTCC
>VZUI01090999.1:0-72791 GCA_013401135.1 Cettia cetti
ATTTATATTTATATTTATATTTATATTTATATTTATATTTATATTTATATTTATATTTATATTTATATTTATATTTGTAATTTAATAATTCACTGACTGTGGCATGTACTACAGATTTTATGGGTATTTGAAGCTTTGTGTAAACCTGCTGAATGCATGTGGAATGTGGATAGCTCTGACATTTTCAAATATGTAGTATTCTAGATGCTGTGTAGCTTCGGGGACTTCTGGCATATTTTATCTATTTCTTTGTTCTTAGAGATTGATGGATGGGAATGTGATTAGCTTCCACACTTATTAGCTCACATGCTAAACCCGCCCCCATTCTGTAACCTTTTTAGAATACCCTGTCTACAAGATGTTGCAGCCAACCGTAGTGTATTGATTCCTTGTTTCTGAGGCACTGCTAAATACTTAGTATTGGCCCTCCTGTTTCTTTTCCTCCTCTTTGCTAACTACTGTGTCTTCCTTTGGTAGGTGAGGTGGACTTTTTCTCAGTCCCAAGCTCCGTCTCTACACAAAGAGAAATACATTGGGAGAAAAAGTTGACATTCACTGAAAATTGCAAAGAATGTTTCTACTTTGCTTCACATAATGGGACTCAGATTTTTACTAAAATAATACAAAGGTTGACTTAAATCACTGATATTGCCTGTTTTAAAGAGGTAAAAAATGTTATCTCAGGAAATCAGCTGTGCAGCACAGTGGGAGGGTAGACCCAGTCTCCATTTGTGTAAGAAATGTGAGTTCTGATTCTTCTCACACTTACTGCAGGACAGGGAGGAAAAGCTCTACTGAAGTCAGTGAAGTTGCACCAGTTTAAAAATAACATGAGGTGAGAAAAGAATCAAGCCCCAGGGTGTTTCAAAGCTATGTGCTGAATCACTGAATCATAAAAAATAGGGCAGGAAGAGCCTCGAGAGGTCATCTAGTCTATCCTGCCTTCCCCAAGGCAGAATCAGCTCTATTTGTGTCAGTCTGACAGATGTTTGACTAACCTGTTTTTAAAAACATCCAATAATAGTGGTCCCACCACCTCCTCTGGGTAGCCTGTTCCAGAGTCTTTCTATCCTTACTGTTAGACATCAAGGAAGACTTGGCTGTTCCTGCTGTGGTTCAAATCCATAGTTACTTCTATTTGCTGCAGACACGAAGAAGAGTTGAGTTTGTAAAAGTCATTTTAAATGTATAAACACTTCACAGAATATTCTGAGTTGGAAGGGACCCTCGAGGACCATCAAGCCCAACTCTTTCAATTATGTCCTGTAGTGGGATTGAACCCACAACCTTGGTGCGGCTAGCACCGTGCTCTAATCAACTAAGTTAAACTTCAGTCCTCTGTAGATTATAAAGTGACTTTTTTTTTCAGTCTTCGTTAACTATTTTGGCTTTTTGAACTCTGTAAGACAGTGGTGGAAGACAGAGGGTTTGTTTGGAATTCAGGAAGGATAGACTGAAAATCAAAGTTACATATGAAGAGGCAAATTCCTACCCAGAAGTGAGACTGTCTTGGGACAAGTGAATGGATGCTCTTCCAGTAGAAGAAATAGTTTAACAATATAGACCTGTAAAAAAGCCACCCTTTCTAAGGCTGTTCCTATCAGAAGAAAAATTGATCTTGGGGCTCTCAGCAAGCAACTTGATTAGGGTGAAATAGTCATGAGGGTTATAAAATCCCTCTAAATCCCTCTGTGATGGCTGTCTTCCAATCAAGGCCATGATTTCATATTGGTATTATTAAGTGGCAGTTATTTTTCACCAAAAGCGTACGTACATACAAGGTTCAATTCACATTGTAATGTAGCTGCTCTGAAATAGATTTGCATCTAACACAAAACACATATTTGGCTTATTGTAACCGTAATTTCTGGGAGTAAGATTATTTGATAGTACAAAATGATGTTTCTCTTCAACTACAGGAGAAAAATACTATTTCAACAAATCTTTGATTATGTAAAAATAAGGTTTTTTAAATGCAGGTATGGTCTTTATTTTTGTTACCAAATTATCCTGATTTATCATGAGGCTTCATGTTAGGGATTGTTACCCTACCCTCAAAACTGTAGGAGGTAAAGTAAAACCTGGTTTGCCTAGTAAAAGTCTATAGTGACCACTTTTGCATTATTAAAAATTTCAGGTATGTTTGGTTCTATCTTCATGCTTTTCAGCATGATTCAGGAAAATGAGTGGTCCAGTGTATACTACTGAGCTAAAACTTGTTGGAAATGGGTCAGAGCAGCAACTACGTTGGGGAGCAGATTGCCCCTGATTCTCAAGCTGAAACCAGCTTAGCCCTATGCCTCTATCTAATTCCCCTTCCTACTAATTAGTGCAATGAAAATATCATCCAGAAAATTCAGCAGTTTAAACCTGTCTCTTATGTTTACACTTGTTTAATGTACAATGATGTAGTTTTTTTAAAGGAATACTAAACCTTTTGAATGTCAAACAGATTGTACTGCCAAGATGCATCAGTACAGGCCATAAAGATCACTTTGTTGTGTCCAATCTAATGTAGGTTTCCTTCATTTTTATTTAAAACTACATCAGAGTGGGTTTTTTTACATCATTATAATGAAAATGATCTTACAGCTTAGAAGAGATTTTGTAATTCTCTGCTGTTTTGTCTGTTTTGCTCCATGCACATTTTCCTGCTTGTTGACCTAACTGTACAAATCTGTAATGAAAAATATTGATTGAGTCTTAGAGCAGGGGATTGCAATGTCATGATTTCACGCTCAGTTGTTGGCTAACAAGGCTCTGTAGTTTTTGTTTAGAGAGGCCCAGTTGCACAAACAAAAATGAAGAATTGTGCTAGCCCCAGCTGCCAAGGTTACAGAGCAAGCAGCTTAGAGGGCTCTGGGGTTCCAGGCGAGAGAGGGATTGTCTCTGCCCAGCATGTAAGGGATAGAGCTAGACAGACACTGTTGTGTGCAAGATACAGACTGACCCCAGCAATTCACAAATCCAAAAAATTACAACATTTTCTGCTTATCAGTAAATGGAGTAGACACTCAGCTGTGTAATTAACCCTTTGAAAGTTCGGCCATGGTGCAGCTCTTTTGAAAGCTCTTTTCCGAATGCCTCCCTCATAACATCCTGTGGATATCTTAGGTGCCCAGGTACTACTGGCAGTCTGTTATATAATATATAAATACTTAAAATATTTCACATATCCATTCTAAGGAGAGTTTTTCCTTGTTCTTACATTTCATGCTTAGTTGTTTATAATATATCTTTACATGTGCCACCTAAAACATCGTACTAAATTCTCTGAGCCGGTATAACTGTTTCAGGTAGAGATCATGGAATATATGAAAGGAAAGAAGGCCAGATATCCATAGCTCAATTTCAGGCAAAGCTATGATTTTAATTGATGGAAAACTGTTCTAAAAAGTCAGCTGTCAAAATTGCCCAAAAATTCCAAGCTTTCATTTTATCTATGAACAGACTTTACATGAGGCATCAAGTTATAGGTTACAGATAATTTTAGATACTTAACCTCTTTATCTTTTATTGTTTTATTAGTGTTCTGTTTTAATAACTTGCATATTGATAGAGCCCTGTGTGACTAATTGTTAAATTGTAAATACAGATTTGGAAGGCCATAATATTCTGCCCCTGCATACCAACACAAAAATCACTGCAGCTTTAAAAAAAGTAGGAAAACAGCAGACAGCAACTGCAATGATGCCAAGACAAGATGAAATAGGCAGATACATGTAGCACAGTTCACATTTTTCTTTCTTCTTTTTTTTTTCTTGCTAATGGAGCTGTATCTGACTTTACCCGCTTTGGGTTTTTAACAGTCTTATCAAAGTATGCCACTTCTCTCTTGTCAGGCAAAGTTGTATATGGTGAGTGCATTTTTAACCCTGACCCCAGTTCCCCCCTAAAAAGAATTCCACATAATTCTTCAAAAGACATTTGTAAGGTTTCTTGATGCACAGTCCTTCAGTTTAAACAACAGCTGAATTGTTAACTACAGAACCAGTCAAAATATAGGAAAGCATGGATTAGTTCCTTCAATTTGTCACTGCTACATGGAAGGAAATTTGCTGGCACCTGGGCTATATATCCAAAGGTATTTTTGGGTGAAAAAGCTCATCTTGGTGTTTGCTTTGCCCTGGCTCCCCAGAGGCTGTTACTTTCCTCTGAATCTGCATTCCTTGTCTGTCTCTTGGGTATTGTATTTGTATTATTTAGTAATAATTTGTAATTATTTTTACTATTTACTAATCATAGTAAATCAAGAATATCCATTAACTTAAGCTAATATTCACCCACATACATTGTCTTCTTTTGTAGACTTTCTGAGGTTTGGTAATCTTGGCTAAATTTAGTGGCCAATGTAAGCAGTATTTTCTTTTTGAGACTAAGATTATTGCCTTTGTTTGAAATATACCTTAGTAGTGTATTTTCTCACACCCTTATCTTCATTTGGTATTATCCACATGCTATTTTTCTTATAGTTCCACTTTAACAAGATGCTGCTTTCTCATGCCATTTGGGTCCAACTCTGACATTTGAAAAAGCACATTTCCTGCAGCACACTTCCCCCACCTCCCCAGGGTATCTGATCTATCATGTGTATTTGCTTGCTTGTATTTCATTATCACCTACTATTCACATTTGCATTTATAAATCATGCATGACATTCATTTGCAAATCTGCAGACCTTCTTCTTCTGCAATATCCTATCTTGTAGTTAATATCCTTCAATATAAAATAAGCTAGTCTTTTATTGCATTGCTTAAGATCACATATGAGATTTCTAGGGTGTGAGGTTTTTTTCCTTTTTAGAAGGCTTGCCAAACTGTGTGAATTTTTTAAGACCATTCTTAGGGACTGAGGGAAAAATGGCCATACTTACTGCAGTAAATGCTTGGCATATTCTGCTTTTGAAAGTAAAGCTACTTTTAAAAGGTATACATGCATAGCAGAAGTTCTTATGACCACAGACCATTTGTTTCATACTCACATCAGATGAAAGAATTTTTAGAAAATACCTATTGGAAAGTTTTAAGTCATTACTGATATTTTTTCAGGTCAAATTCAAACCTTTCTGCAAAATTTTTCAAGTACTGGAATGTATTGCTTGCCCTATCGGATAGATAGCTATCTACTTAGCTGAACAGAAACATCGGGCAGTATGTTATTTCTGATCCTGTGTTGAAGAGCATATTGTTTTCCTTTTAATTAAATTGTTCCATGGTGTTCTACCCTCAAGATTGTGTGCTTGCATTTCATTATCACTTTTTTATTCAAACTTGCATCTCATTTGAATTTTGCAAACCTGGCAGGTTTTTCCTATCTTTGCTATAAATTATTACTTCATTTCCCATCTCATCTGTTAAGAGTGGAGCCTATTTTTAATGGTGTTTTCTCATGTGTAATGTTTCTCCAGCTCTGGATTCAGTCAACTTCGACTTAATTTCCCCCCACAAACCTTGCTAGATCGCCATGATTTTATTACTTTTGATTTACTTTCCTTATGCAGCTTCCATCCTGATTTGCTGTTTTCCTTCTGCTGCCATAGAGCACTTCTGTTAAAAACTCCTCCTTCTGGTTCAAAATAAATGAAAAGGAAGGAAGTAATATGAGATTTATGGAGTGAAAAGTACACTGGTTTGTTTAAGAGGGGGCAAAAGTGTAGTTGGTTCCTGTCAGCAAAGAAAGAAGCTTCTAGCACATAGTAATTTTTTATTTTATCCACTCTGAAAAGGCTAAGAAATCTGTACAGCTTGTAGCAATCTGTACAGCTTGTAACCAAACTAGGTACAATGTACTCAGCTTCCTATTAAATAATTATTATTAATCTGCTTACAGTATGTTTAAGTAACTATCAGTCTCTGTCAGTCTGCCACTAAGCTTCACAGTAAATTGCTTTGATATTTGGGTTGCTTTGTTTGTTCCCACTTGTCTGGAATCAGAATGAAGCTGGTTCTTTTTTTTTTTTCCTTCAATCCTGCCCTTCATTCCCACCATGTGTGTTTATGGGATGCTTAAAATTAACCATGGAGAGGCGGAGGGAACAGCTGAAACCAAGACTCTGGATAGAAGCTGCAGGATTTTCAAAATGAAATGTTTCACTCTTCGAACGATGTTTCTTTATCAAGACTGAAACTGTCCAATAGAAAACTATTCTCATTTTTACACTCTGGCTTTGCAGTTCTGAAATCCAGCTGTGAAGTGTACATCTTGAATGCATGCCCACATACACATACTTTACATATTCATTCTGAATTTACCGTGCTGTGTTTTCACAGCCCCACTGCAGGCCTCTATGGAAAGACCACCATAGAAGCTGGATGTAATGGAGAGGGCTGGGATACGGGCTGCAAGTGCCTGTTTAGCCCTCATTTGGCATTGCTCTTGGGGGCTCGAGCTGTCCTGAAGCCCCTGATGGAGTCTGAACCTCTCCTGCTCAGACAGAAATGTGAATGAGAGCAGGTTTCATTCAGCATTGCAATGAATGGCAGGATTGCTGAGCCCAGTGTCATGAGTAGAGCACAGGACAGGCATCTTTACAGAGAAAGATTTACCAGCCAGATAAGGAGTGGAGAGAGTGGTCCTGCTGCTGTTGAACTCAGAGAAGGAGTCAAATCTTCAGGCAGAGGAGTTCGTGCCAAATGTTGTCTGCCTGTACAGCAAGGATCTGTTGTTCATGGGATCACCTACAGAGCCTTGGAGGCAGATTGGGTGATAGGTGGGAGGTGAGGAGAAATAATGGGTTTGCAGCTATGTGGACCAACCAGCCATTCTTCATTTCCCACAGGGTGGAAAGCAGGAGGAGGCTCCAGAACAGTGTGGTCCTCAGCTGTGACAGTTTCTGTGTTTGTCACTCAGAGTGAGAGCAGTCTTGTGTATTTTGTGATTGTACAGGCTCAGTCCTCTTTTATTTGGCTTACTATTTAGTTATTAGAAGTTTTCCTATTAAAAAATGTTTTGGGAAAAGAAGTCTTCATTATTTCTTTGAGTGATACAGGAATTCAACATAAAAAGAAAGATTTCATAAAATGTCACTTTTAGGAGATGAAAAAGTTTTAATCTTAAACTAGAAAAAGGCATGTGATAGAAATATTTGTGGTAGCAAACACATCTAATTTAAAAATTACAAAATATATGGATAAAACCTGTGTAGAACCAGATTGTAAAGATGATAAACATTTACACACATACCTCAGGACTGACAATAAAAATGGCAATCACATTTCTTATCAGTGTCCTTATCCATTTAAGGAAAATGCTTGTATACAGTGTTAAAGTCTCTGAACACCTTATTAAATATTCAGGAAACATTATATGTCGGCAGTAAAAACCACATATTATAGGCTTGTGGTTTGAATTATGGTTACAGTGCAACACTGATCTTGCAGGTCGTTTGGCTATGGAGATTTTCCTCTCAAATGAAAAACAGCACCATTTTTTGACAAATATTATCTGGCACCTTTACATTGCTATTAACTGAAAACATAAATGTTTCCTCAAGTATCAGGTTCACTGAAAGATGTAGGCTAACATTATGGATGGTATCATAGAGGAAAAAAATAGGAATTTAGGATTTTTTCTCAGTTTTTCAAGTATTTTTTCCCATCAGGAAGCATCTGGAATTAAATACTGGGTTTCTCCTTCATCATTTAATCTCTACTACAGTAACTGGGAGGAGCATGGGCATGATGAGAATTTAACATGATCTGTCATCCAGAGCTATCTTTAACTCAGACTCTTCCATATATAGGAACATTTGCCTCAACCACTCTCATCCTAGTGTCCTCATAAGTGAGAGTATTTCTTGGTGTGGGAGGAGAGGAGGTATAATGGGAGAAAATATGTATAAAAAGCTGCCTTGTCAGCTTTGCCATATAAGTAGAAGAATTGACTTAAGCTTTGTGCATTGCTTCCAAGTCTTGACTCTGTCTTCAGCTTTCAATATTTCACATTCCTGAGAATGGCTAAGCATGCAGACATTGCTGTCTTCCAGCACCCCTGGCTGGGGAAGTGCTGTGGATGCAGTTTGAGTCACCTACCTACACTGGAAACCATCAGCCAGCTAGATAAACAACGAAAGCACAGTATAGCATCTGTGATAATCAAAGGTAATAACCAGACATTTGAGATTTGTTACACACTACTGGAAATATTTAATTACTATTGATAGATATTTTTCTTTCTGATGATGGATTTAGAGGCTGCAGCAGATGACCAGAACAGTTTTCCTTGTTTGTATAGTGCTGTAAGATTTTTATTTGCTACGGTAAATACATATTCTTTTCATAAAGTATTGTGTTTCACTGCAGAAAAATGCAATTTGTAGGACACACATTGATGTTGAATCAAATCATGGGATTAGACATTGATTAGTCATTATTGTCAAGGTGTTCATGAACTCCCGTTCCAAAAGTAACAAAATTAAGGATTAGTAGGAAAATGCAAACAAATGTGAAATGTGATGTAAAACTGCCTGTAGATAACTACACTACAACTTTAAAATAATGTTCTAGGTTTAAGAATTACATTTCTCAAAAAATAGCTGAGTGAGCTCACAGGGCAGGTAGATTATCCTGAGCACTTTCAGGATCTCAGGATTAGCTGCCTCCCAAACTAGAGTTTTCAAGGCTCCTACAAACATGAAAACATCCATATCAAGGCAGAATAAAAGTCCATCAGCATGAATGTTTTGTCCCTGACAGTTGCCATTGGCAAGTGGTAGGGAAAAGAGCAGAGGATGACACAAATACATAATATTGTGTTTTCAGTCTGCCTCATAAGAAATCTTTGGTGTAGAAACTACCAAAGATTGAATCTGGAGTTTTTTAGATCACATAACCATTCTCACAGCCTCTACCAAACCAATCTGTTTCTATTTTTTGTATTCTCCTGACCTACTTAACACTCTGGGCTAAGCTTTTCCCCAGTACTTCCAATTCTGTAGGAAAAAAACCCCCACATTTTTGAAAATAAAACCATTTCTGGATAATTTTTTCCAAAAAAAAAAAATTTAGGATAGTAGCATAAACCAACAGGACCAAGTTTCATACTTATCATAGATATAGGGCATGTCCCTAAGAACAACAGAACTTTCATTTGAAAAAATGACATGATTTCACATTTCTTCTTTAGGATCTGAATAATTACTGTTTTCTCATGCTTTTTGTCCATGTTGAACAAGAGAAAAGAAGTTCCTCTGGGCATCCTTTTTTTTCCTGTGCTAAAAGGAAACTAGCAAAAACAAGCCAAACCCTTTCTCACTGTGGTCCTGCCTGGTGATCCATGACTTGAGGAATGAAAAAGAAAGCAAAGGCATAACGTACTTCAACCTGCCACTCCTACATGTACAATGAAGAGAATATTTTTATTTGAAAGACAGCAGCTGAACAGCCGTTATTTAATCCATGCTGCTTGAGGGATAGGGGGGGAAAGGGTATTTTTGTGAACACTCTTCAGTGACTCCTGTGCAGCTTCATGGCCATGGCTCCAGCAGAAACCAGAAGTATAATAGCAAGATTGCAGTAGGCCAGAGTTATGTCGCAAGCATTTTCAGAGTTATACTTCACAGTCACATCCAGTTTGATTGCTTCCAGACCTAAGACATTAAGCTTGTTTGAAAAAATTAATTAAAAAAGACAACCCCTCAAAAAATCCTTTATCTAGCTGAAAAGAACTTTCATGTTGAATAGCACGATGAATTTGCATTCTATTGACTTTAATTAAACAGTCCCTTTTTTTTTGGAAGTATTATTCCTATTGCTGTCATCAGCATTTGGTTTGTAACAGTGCAAAAGGGACAGTGAACTGTGCTAAGAAATCCTCTTCTCTGGGGACCGAGTATGTTCCTTTGTGTGAAACTCATGAGCAGAGACTTGTGCATGCACCTAGAGGATGTTCTTAGCCTTCAGATAATCTATTACATTTATACAAGTTAGTCTGTCTAAAGTGTATGGGTGAAAATAGAAACCTACTTTTGTTTGTATACTCAGGAAAAAGCTAACTATATGTGTAAGTGAAGTGTAAATATTAAATATTTGATCACATGGCATTTCACTGCTGTCTTTGCATAACCTATCTTTTTGGTTGCCTTGCCATTTGTGAATTACAGAACCATCCCTGTTTGCAATGGTAGCACCTCTAGCCCTCAATTTACCACTACACTGACCAGGCAATATCAACTCAAATGCAGAAGAAAATGAAGTAACTCCCAAATAATCTAAAGTCACAAATGTTGAGGGTGTTTCATTGCGTATTTTTTTAAGGATGGTGACATGAGTCCACACATACTAATATTTCCTACCTGTATAGCTAAAAGCAAACCATGAGCCCATTTCAAACTGTGGAAATTCCACTTACTAATTGCTTGTTCTTGACAATGTGAAGTGTTTGACCTTGACGCTGAGGTATTTCTGCATAGACAGAATTGCCATGTCTGGTCCCAGACTGAATTATTTAGAAGTCATGTCTTGAGCTGTCAGCCTGCAGAGCAGCTCTGTCACTGCAAGATTTTCTTTCCCTTACTAATTCTCCCAGACATGCAGCAGAATTTCTTACCAAAGCAGAAGAGCAGATAGGGAAACCAGTGCAAAGCAGAAGATGAGAATGCAAAGGGTAACATAAAAAAAAGAATGGTAAGGTGAAGACTATGGTTCTTTGTTATTGCTTAGGAATGTTGAAGGATGTTTCCAAAAATTTTGTACATATGTGCAAATATGATCAATATTTTTAGAAATAATATAAAATCAAAGGTTTAATTTTTTTTCTTGTGTGATCAATACATGTAGAATTTTTCCAAATCTACACCTATTTGTTCATTAAAAAACACATAAGAAGCACAAAGAACTTTTCAAAAGTATTACATAGATTAGGATTGCTGTGAAAATATTCTGCTACCTGCTAAATTATTGCAAATACTGTAAAGGGAAGACTGTTTTGCAAATGGAGATTATTTTGTTAATGGCTGTACCTCTGTATTGAAAGCCTGAATATGTTTCTGCTAAAGATCTCAGTAGGCCTGGCCTACATGTGCCTCAGTATATAATTTAGTTTTATTTATTTTGAAATTAAACAAGTGCATAAATTCCAGGCTCACATGGAGATTCCTAATCAGCAATTCTCTCTGTAATTTTAGAAAAGAAATTATGGGAGCTTTGTGTAAGAAAACAATGTGCCAAGTAATGAAATCATTATGAGCTAATTGCAAGTTAACTACTTTAAGCTAGCTAGTGGTTGCCCTACTCCTCTAATATGGGTCAGTAATTATATATGAAATTCTGTTACCAGCATAACATAATAATTATAACCAGGATGTTTTTAACATAGAATTATTGAAGAGTTCTCAATTTTCCAGTTTTATAGCCTAAAATGGGAGCTTTGTACAGGGCTGTGCTCTGAATCATCGCTCTGGTCACTTGAAAAGTGGAGCTTTTAGTGGTGCGTGTTGTTAATTACAGCATTTTGGATGTAATTATCATGCTTACAGGATGACTCTTGAGGCCCACTGGTCTGCATGTATTGATTATCTAGCTGGGTGACCCATAAAGTGGAAAAATGGTTATGCCCCATAGAAAATAAGGGAAATAGTGTGCCCAGTAACATTGCAGAAAAAACTGTGGAAGTTGGGAATTCAGGTATACAGATTTGGGGTTGTCTGTGTGTCACTTCTACTCAGCTCCTGCTGTGCTCTACAAGCTGTAGGAAACTGATCTCTAACCTGTGAATAATGTGAGAAGGGACTGATGGGAGAAAAAATATGCACTCTACCATGGCATTGCAATAGGGTTTGTAGGCAAATAGCATTTCAAAGTGAAATAGGTGACAGAATTTCTCATCACTCTGGTGAAAAATTCTTTTTCAGATATGTTTTTCTTATGACTTCTTGTCCCTTTCATTTTGTCAGAAACTTTCCTTAGAAAGATCAGTCCTAAGGATTAAAATTTTCTTTTAAAAGATAAAGCTGTGTTCCTATTCTTACAAGAAAATAAGATAGCATTTGCAGATTTTTTTTTTCTCTAAGACTGTGGCTTAGAAGAGCAATCACAAGGCTGGAAGCCATGGGAAACTTTCCACTTTTTCATATTTCTGCCACCAGCTGTCCTTATCTTTTTCATTTATTCAGACATGTACAGAGATAATTCACTTAAGATTGAGAAACCATTTGTAAAGCAGGTGAAGTATTATTTGACAGCTAGACTGAGACAGGCAGCCCTTTTGTGATCCTCTCTGATCGTAAGTATGTCACTTAAGGCAGCGGGTGCCTTGATCTTCCCACGTGTGGGAGTGGGGAGCACTGGTGCTTGGGCAGCTATATTGATGTAGAAAACTGTGGAGACAGCAAGGCCAGAGTCAGGGATTAGACCTGGGTCAGCAGCAGGAAAGCTGAGGAGAGACCTTGGCACTGCCTGGGGTATTCATCCCCATTTGTTCTTCAGTCTTGGGAACTCTTGCCTGTCCATGTAAGGGGAAGCCTTTCCCAGGAAAGCAGGAAGAAATGGTCCTGCATCAAAGGTTTTCTGCTTAAAATAAAACAAAACTGGAGAAATGCAAAGAGACAAAGCCCATTCACGCTGAGCTCTGGTGGCTCAGAAACCTCTCAGCAGCTCAGGTGTATTTGGGCCAGTGGTTAAGAAGAGAGGGCTTCAGTGTGGGAAGAGCTGAAGTGGAGGAGGATGCCTTCAAGTGAATGTGTGTGTCCAGGAAGATTCGGTAATGACTGGGTGAGGGCAAGATGGTAATTGGCTGTGAAAAATAACTGCAAATGCATGTGTAAGTGAATGCCAGGCATGAAGGATTTTGTGAGGAAGAGATTAAAGGGCTTACTGTGCAAGTGGGTGTTGGTATTTATGGCGAGGAGAAAGGGAGGTTTGTAATTTACTTGTGCTTAAGGTGGAAACTTTTTTTTTTTTTTTACAGTTTTGCAATCTTTGCCGGGGTCAGCAATTTTTAAAGTGATCCCCATGAACAGAAAAACTTCAGAACTTTTCAGAGGAAATTTGAAGGTCACAGAGTCCTGCTGGTTGAGATATTTGGGACGCTTCAGTCTAAATCACACCATTCAGATTCTTTCAGCAGCTCATACTTCACAACTGTACAGTTTGCAAACAGGATGCTTTCTCCTTTTTTTATTCTTTGCACCTACATTTCCTATTTTCTATGGCTGAAAGTGATTACCAGTAACTGTAAAATTGTAGAAACAATTTTGAAACAGTATAAAACTGTTATAGTGTCATCAACCCTTTGGCTTTGTAGACAGATGTAGTTTGATAAACCTTTGTTGCCTGAATACCTCTGCTAGTTTTCAGCTTGCACAAGATTGCTAGAAACAGGAGACATTGTTTAGTGTCTAGTCATCTCATTTTGTTGCATATTTCAGCCAGAATAAATTCTCTGTTGCCCTACCCACTTCCTTGTTTCCTATTGCAAGATGTCAGATTAGTAACTTGTTGTTGTGGTTGTTGTTGCTGTTATTGTTTGGAAGCATAATTTTGTCCATCTGGTTGAAGCACCCTAGCAATGAGAATTATAAATGTCTGGATTCTGTGGATTCTATACAACATGACATATATGACATTCAATATCCTGTAAGTGTCCTCTGAAACAGGCAGATTTGGGAGAGATTTGTGCCTACCCATGAATCAGAATTATGTGTTTGCTGCCTTATTTTAGGGTTATCTTAAATACATCTACCAATTTCATCAAAGTGAAGTTTCATGAGGAGATATTAAAAAGCACTTCATGGGAAAGTATTGACATATGTATACAAAGACAGACTTGTATATTAGTGTGTAGGATTCAGGAAATGTGGACATCTGGTTTCTCTTAATAGTCGTTTCTACTATTTAATTAATAAGAATTATTTTGATCTCATTCATGTCTGACCTGAAGAATTCATGAAATCTAGTTCTCTCTCAAGTCAATACATCTCTACTATGGTTATATATTTGACATGTCTTTGTGAACTTAGTAAATCCATCTATTTAAAGGGACAATGTGAAATTCTGTACTAAACCATGATCTGCTATACACATGTCCATTCTCCTTTTATTTTCTTTGAACACAGAACACAGTAAAATGTATTGTACAGTGTACCAGTTTGATATCACTTTGATAGACATGATGTGACCTTATATACACACTCCAATGTACTCTAATCCTTGGTCTCCCAGCTCCCACTCCGCAGGATTTTTGCGATGTTGATGGAACCCTGTGCTTTCACAGAGCAGCTGCAGTGACCCCTCGCCCTGCTCACTGCTGCTGACAGCTGCCTACCATGTGTAGAGGAAACCTCACAGACTAAAATCTCCCTCATAAAGCAAAGATCTTTAGATAAGCATGCAGGCCTGATCATGCTACTACTTTAAAAATAAATAGTTTAAACCCAGAACTTTTGGTGTGGTGCTAAAAGAGTGATAGCTAAATATTCAAGGCATTCTGCCTGGTAAAAATAATGGATATGTGACACAGTGTCTCCTTTTACAAACAGAAAGAAGAAAACTTTAGTATAAACAGTGAAAGGTATCCTAAGTGTATATAATCTGCATAAGAAATGAGTTAATCTGTCTGTTAGGACAGGTTTGAC
Source organism: Cettia cetti (assembly GCA_013401135.1). Classification (NCBI taxonomy): domain Eukaryota; kingdom Metazoa; phylum Chordata; class Aves; order Passeriformes; family Sylviidae; genus Cettia; species Cettia cetti. The sequence goes on from VZUI01090999.1 coordinate 14,570, forward strand.
TTGCTAAACAAGGCTCATCAAGTTCTTCTGGTTTGTGTTTAAGAACAGTGTCATAACTACCTGAAGTCAGAAAAACATCCATCCAATAGTTCATGTATCAAATGAGGATCATCTGAACTGTAACTTATACACACATGGGGTATTTACTTCTATCAGGATTTTTATTTAGGGAAAAGTAAAACAGAATGAAAGAAAGAGCTTAAAATAAAAGTGAAGAACAAAGTTGGGTGCGAAGTTTAATTTTTTTTTTAATATTAAAACTTGAAATAATTATTAGGTAAAAACAGGTTGGCATTGTACTTCTTAAGGCATTTCTTCACATACAGTACCAAGAATTATATCACTGCTAATGTTTTCCTGCTGAGCTGCCGTCATCTTTTGTCTTGCTGTCATAGTGTTACATTGATGTACCTTCCCCATTTGGGTAGAGGTCATTATCCTCGTGCCCGGCTGCATTGCCTCTGCTGTGCAGGTTAACTGCTTGAGGTCTTTTATCTAGACAAATGTTTTACCAGAGCTTTTGCTCCATGATGACACAAGCTGTTCCTCAGAGGTCAAATCCAGATGAATTAGCAATGCTGCGATACATGTTCCCTGGATATTCACACACTCATTCAGAGACCCAGAGGAGTTAAGGTACCAGCTTTGTGAAATGAATAAAAAAAAAAAAATTAAAATGTCCTTTATTTTCAAGGTTTTCTTCTCCCAGGTATGTACTTGTATGTTGTCTTCATTTAGTATTTGTGTCACTGTGGAAATGGCTTGTCAAAAGAATGCCATTTTACAATCAAGTTTGGCAAATTTATGGTAATCATAATAGCCATTCTTTACAAATAAACTGAGTGCATAATAAGCACAAATCACAGTTCACACATTTTTTATATGTTAGCTAATTCTATCAATATCTTATTTTTAAATAGTAGCTTTGAGACTATTAGCCATTCCCTGGGCATTTCTGGTAGTTTCTTTCTGTGCAAGAGTGATAATCAAGAGACAAAATAACAAGTGAGAAAATGCCCTAAAGCTTGCTGAGCTAGACTCAGATTGTACAACATCTAGCTTTTGCTATCAATTATAGGTTAAAAGGTCTAACAAGTACATTTCACCATGCTCAGAATTTCAGCCTTCAGCATTCAGATTTAGTCAGCTTTGTCCCAAACAGGAAAAGACGTGTACAAGAGCTAATCCTCTGGATCTCTTCATAGGAATTTGAATGCATTCCTTGAATTGTAAAATAGTATTTGATAAGACCTTGCTGAACAAAAGTGATGAGCACTGTAATTTGTCATACATATAAAAGGATTTTTTTTTTTTTTTTTTGCTGTTCGTCCAAAACTCAATTTAGGAACATAGCTGAAAAAATATTTTGCTTAGGGATGTGATTAAGACCTACTGAAGCAAATGAAGTTTCTGGAGTACCAGTGTGGGGACTAGGAATCCTTCTCTCAATCTGGACTAAATTTTGTTTGAAGTTTAAAATTTGAAGTTAAGAACGACAGAAGCAGGACCAAGGTCATTTGCCTTCCCAGAGATCTAAAAGGTATCAATGGGTAGTAGGATTTCAGTATTTATTGCTTTAGCTGCAAATATTTAATTTATGTTGAAAATACCAATACACAAATTTAACTCGGTAATTCCCTTCTCTTCCTGTCTCCCACTGGGAAAACCACATTGGCTTCAAACAAGCTCTGTGTGGGTACTGGCCTCTTTGCATGGAGCCCCTGAAAGGGTCAGGGCTATAGTAGTTGAAAAAAAAGGTCAGTTTTATCCGTGTGTGTGCATAAAAGCAGAAATATATATATATATATCTCAAGGTATGTCTTGTTGCCTTAGAACTTAAAGTGCACCTCTGAGCTTTGGAGCCAACAGTTACTGGTCATGGGTGATAGCTGCACAGTGTTAGGAATACATCTGCTGCACAGAGAACCCTGGGGAGCACCGTGTTTTGAATGAGCAATAGATTCATTTTTTGTTGGTTAGGGTGGTTAGGATTTGGGGCTGGGGTTTTTTTAAGTAGCTCTTATTTAGTAGTACATACACAAAAAGTCTTCTAAAGTCTTGTTTGTATGAAAGCATTGGGAGCCAGAGAAAAAGAAAATTGTTCTTCAGTCTGAATTATGATTTAGGCCTGGCAAAGACTTAGGTCTTGGGACCGGTTTCACTCTGGAGTGGAGGGAGATTTTCAGCTGGATAGGAATTGATTCAATTAGTGCTTAAATTAGTGAGTGATGTCTTTTCCCTGTCTGCTGTCCATACCGGGGATTAGCCTGCCAGGAAGGATACAGGGCTCATCTGAAGTATCGAGGCAATGAGGATGCAGCAAGGGTATAGAGAACTGGCTTAATCATGTCCACATAGCTTGGCTCTCTATGAAATTTTCTGCTTTGGTACTAAAAAATGATCAAAGACTGACACTAGAATTTGATTTTTGTTTGTTGTATGAGTTCATTTAGAGTATGCCAGCGGCTGCTGCAGCCAGTGAACCTAAATAAATGCCTGTTGGATATCTATTTAGCAGCAGGCTCCAGTTTTTTCAACACTGTCTCCACGTAACCTTTTAATCTAGTTCTTGTCTTTGACTTTTCATATTTTATATATTTAACCCCTTGATGCAGATATTTTGCATTAAGTGCTTTAGAAATCCTGATTTACTGCCTCAAGGGATTAACCAGAATTCCAGTATTCTTGCTTTATCTACATTCATTTACACAGACCATTTATTTCTAATAAATACGTTGGCCAGATCATATTTCTCTGCAAACTTTAAGCCCTGAAAATAAATTTATGCAGTGACATAATGAAAAATAATAAAAACTGTCTCGCATATTGCTCTTATTCTTGCTTCAAATATCACCTTCCAAAGGCACAGTGGGTTTATATTCTCAAAGTAAACACCACATTTGAGGTTCATGCTGCAAAGCTCTAATTTTTAGTTGACTTCTAAGGGAATTTAATCAAACTACAGGATATATGATTCAAAGCAAAAAATGTAATTAAGAAAAATCTTTTTCTGTAGGCAAAGAACAGCTTGTTTTCATTAATTTTATGAAGAATGTTGTTTTTCTTGGCTGAAAACTTAAACTCATGGGACAAAGGAAGATTTATGGGGTGATCCGCAAAATCACACAGGTTTTGTGTTGCAATGCTGTTTTTGCAGTGACCACTAGAGTCCCTATAGCTGAAAGTTTATCAGTATTTCTTTTTATAAATCTCTATTTTCAGAACGGGCTTTTATTCAGAGATTAGCTTTGAGCTAAATATATGCACACAAAGGCTCAGTGTATATGTACTGTGGTAAGCATGTATATTTTAATGTAAACAATTTATAATATTTCAAGAGGTCTTACATTACAAGGAAAAATTAAACTGAAGTAAGAACAGCTATTTAGATCTTCCATTCATATACTGCTTGTGCTTCTTTGTCATTATGCTTTATTTAAACTAATGGCAAACTCTCCAGCAGTTGCTGAAAGCCACTACTATAGAAGATCAGAGAGATGATGTCTCTTGCCCTACTCCTTCAAGGTATCAGTGCCCCTTGTGAGGTGCTTGGGCTGAAGATCTATGTGTCATATAAAGTTTTCATCTTTGTGATCATTAGAGTGGAGGTGCAGAACCAGAGACACAGCCGGGTTATTGGGTGGTACTTTGACTTATTTCTCCCTTCTGAGTTTTGACCCCTTGGATTTGAAGTTCAAATTCAGCTTTAACTTTGACACACGTATTTTTAAACCAAATAATGAGTTTATTTAGTTAACTGTATCAAATGAAATCCCTTTTGTATCTTAAAAATGTCTCTTTACGAAGATCAGTAGTTCAGGAACAGTAATGAAACCACAATCTTAACAGAATGCTCTTTCATTCCCCATAATGTCAGCAAGAGTGTCTACTTGTTTAATGTTGTAGTAAACAGAAAAGTTCATGGTTCAGTGCTTAAGCCTCTGAGCTGTCTCCCCAACTGTTCCTGGCTGCCAGTACTTTACTTACTCAACAGGAAACTAATTTAATTAGTACAAAGAACAGGCCAGTACAGATGCCTGTATGAAATTCTTTCAGCTTTTAGAAGGCATATGCTGAACTCCCTACATTAGATGGAAAAACAGAGATTGTAACATTTACACAATGAAATATCTGTTAACCTGCATTATCAAAGGTTGCTGTCTCAAATTATATTACTGTGGTCTTGCAACATCAAGCCAGACAAAATATTTCACTTGAAAGGCAAAGAAAACTGATAGTAAATTTGAGACAAGCTTATGTTTCATATTAGGAATCTCTTCATCCTGTATGTGACTAACTGGGAAGATGTACCATTAGTTCTTAGCAACACTGTCTTCTTCTAAAGTCTGCTTCACAAAATTTATTAAAGTGGTAAATTCAAACTGTACTTAGGAAATACAAAAATTAAGGTTTCAAATTTAATTTCGTCCACCTGTGGTTTATGCATTCATCTACAGTTTTCATTTGTCAGGATCATATACTCTTATTTCTTTGGGCCCTTAAGTCACTTTTCTGTAGGATAATGGAGTGTGAACACAGATGGTAATTAATGTTTCCTTTCATCTTCATCATTCAGTGTTTCATCCTATGTACTATGGCTATAGCATCCATAATCTGCACCAGATATGGAATCCTTAGTTTCCATGGTGGCTTTTCATGGTGTGCATTCTGACTTGGTTCCTTGCCAGCACCGTGAAGCCACTTTCACAGTACCCCCATGAGCTGACATGGTATCAAGGTGTCCATATTATGCAGTAAGAGCTGAAGCACAGGTATTAAAATGGCAATTGTTAAAAATGAATCAATTATTCTTGCCTGATTTTTCAGAGCTCCTTGCATCCTTTAGTGCTCAATGTGTTCAGATTGGATTTCATTCTGCATTGACCTTAGCTGGAGCAGTATATGCTCAGCATATCTGCAGCCCCAGCCAGGATCCATCTTGGATTACAAAGGAAATGAGAGCTGCCAAGTGAATTTCTGTTATTAAGGAAAAAAAAAAAAAAAAGTTAACATAAATTCTCTAGTATTGTAGGAGCTCTGATAATAGCTTTCTAGCATCATGTGGGGAACTATGGCAGAAGCAGAACTCAAATGCAACTTTTCATGCACTCAGCTACTGAAACTTTGTTATTTTGTCTTGTCTGCCCATTCAACTTGAGACCTTCCAAATTCCACAATAAAGGAATCAAGGGTCTTATTTGCAATAAAACCTTTTGTCTTACAAAAGCAGCATATAGTTTGAACAGCAAATGTGGCAAAGGTTTTTTTGGGGACAAGAAAATGATCATGTCTTAAAGACTGCTCGGGTGTACAAGGGATTGGATATATTGCACAAGCATTTTAACTCCTTTCAAGAGTTGTAAGTTACCAAATTTTCAGAAACTGATTAGGTGAAGAAGGTCTTGGTGTATAGAATCATACTGATATCTTCTTACTGATAGTTACTTTCACCTTCATCGAGATGTGTTGCCAGTGGGATTCCTACCTTTCAACCCTCAGTGTGAGGTCAGTAGGTAGCAGTAGGAGGTGATTATCCTCTGCGGCAGGCTGACACAGGAGAAAACACGGTGCATTGTGCAAACAAGTTTACCTGCTGTTTGTTGGGCAGGAGATAATGTTGTGTGACCGAGGAACAATAGGTCCTGCTGCTGCTGAAGAGACAGGCAGCCTCCTGGCTGTTTGCTCTCTGCTGTCTGCCCACTTCCTCTCCCTGCCTCCCTCTGCCCCTTTTCCTGACAGTCACATCCCTATTCCCTGACCTGGTGCTTCAGCCTGTTTCCTCTCTCCTTGTCAAAAAGGAATCAGCCATGGAATTATCTCAATAAGGCCTGTCCTGTTTACTGCATGTTTAACTTGAAAGTTATTTTCAATGTTGCCCTGGTGCTTAGCAACCCCATATTATGCCACTGCCAAAAAAACCCACCAAAAATGATATTTGCAAGGATGGGAAGAAGTGCCCATCTCTACCTTTATCAAGGTTAAATGTCATGGAAGTTGGTTCTTTCTCTTTGAATATATTATTATTCTGACTGTTTTGTTTGCCTGCCTGTCCTGGTCAAAGATTAGATGACTGCGAACATGGCAAACCCTGGCTTTCTTGTTTAACCACTATTAATCACTTGACATTGCATTTAGAGCTAGTTTGCACAAGATGTGTGAAAAGCAAAGAGCCTCACTCACATTCTGACTAACAGCCAGCAACATTTTCCCCTCCCATCTGCTGTGTTCACTATTATTTAAAAGCAAATCAGGAGACAGAATTGGATTAGCAGAGTGGGTGGCACCAGTGGAAAACAAACTCTGTGTTGGCAGTCACCCTGCCAAGTTCATGTGAAATTGCCCATTTTAGCTGGCAGCTTCAGCTTAGCTTGGTGTGATGACATATGGGCCTAGAGGGTAAGAATCTATTTCCATATTATAGTAGCTTCTGCTGTGAAACCTCGTAGTTTGTTGCTGTGTGACTGCCTGGCTTTGGCTGCAGACTCCCCTCCTGGTCTGCTCTGCCACATGGGGCTCCTTGGCCATTGTCTCAGCATTTTTCCAAGGTCCCTTAGCAGCTCTTCCTATGTGTTGGAAGAACCTGGGTTGCCCCCAGCTACTCTGTCGGTCCCAAGCCATAAGCATGTTGAATGTCAAGAAGAAAAACAGGGAAGCTCATAACCCTCTCCTCTGTGGTGCCCCCAGAATCAAAGGAGAGAAATCAAGCCCTTGCTTTGACTTTTAAGGGTCAGTAGTTTCTCAAAACAGCAGGGATATGTATTTTATGTTTGAAAAATAAATAACATACCGCATAATTTACACATTGACCCAAAACTCAATCACCTCATAAATAGGCATTTACAAATGAAAAATTAACTTCTTAAAATTAATAAAAATTCCCTGTTTCAAGTATTAGTGATCTAGAATTTCCCAGGATATGATTTCAGTGTCCAGTTTTGTCCATTTTACTTCTGCGTAAAGGAAGTTTTGGTGCCTAGCATTGAAATCCATGTAACAGGGATACCACCAACAAAGTCAATTCTGTAAAATGAGCTCAAAGATATTTCAGGAACCAGACTGCCCCTAAGTCCCTCAGATGTGATTAGTGAGTTAACAATAACATTTCTTATTTCAGAAATCTTTTTCATCCTCTACTTACTATAGAAGGAAAATAATTTAAATAACTCTATGCAAAGCCCTTTCAAAGCACAAAGAATGTATCTCTGAGTTTACAGTCTGTTATTACTTGACAGGATAAAAATGTTTGAGGAGGGAGAGTTACAGGCTGTTGACATGCCTTTAAACTATTTACTATAATTTCCAGAATTTCCAATGCCTTTTTTGATCCTTTTTTTTTTTTTTTCCTTTGGACACTCTCTACTGCTACATATTTCTTTAGATAGCTTTGGTTTGGGGATAATGAAGGGGAGCAGAGAAGTCTTACTGTTGGGACTATATGATCCTCTCCTGTGCAGTGTGAGAAATGGAAGACCTTATTCCTGTTAATCCTTGTTATCACAGCCTGTGCATTGTAACATCCCTGGTCTAACATACCTTGACAAAGGTGGACAAAACATGATGCATGATGCCTTTAAGAACCCCCAAGCACCTACAATGAGGAGTTGCACCTTGGAAGATGCGAGTTGGTGCACAGGTCTGCCTCCTCACTTGTGCCTGTCTCTGCTCATGCTGCAATGGAGGCTTTTTATGCATGATATGATTGTTGTTGCCATTCTCCTGCTGTTTATTCAGCAAGGATGTGTTGAAAGAAATGTCAGGAAAGGGGCAAACATGTCCCTATCAGGGATCAAAAACCAGCACCCTTGAAAAGGCATGTATTTATCACCCAATGGCTGCAAAATTTGAACATAATCACCAGTGAGGTGGTTAGATGATATTGCTATTAATATGTCAAACTAAAGGCCTGCATTTTGGAAGGATTTATTTGAGTGATGAACTCAGTTTTAGAAGTCCCTGCTGGGGGTGATAGATGTGATCAATGCTCAGACTCCAGTACCAGTGTCTTTGTTACTGCCTATGCAGAGACCTGAGCAGTTCACTTGGGCACAAAGGCAGCTTAGTTCTTTGTTCATTCTATACATGAGCTAGTTACTCATTTCTCCATACATAACTGCTGTCATTCTTCATACCTAAACTGTATTTTGTTTCTGGATGAACTTAAAAGGCTTTTTGGAAGGATCTAATAATCAGAAGCACTGTACTTTAAGGTGAAAAGGGCTAATGAGATACAGAAAACCACACTATCTGTTTGTAGAGAGCAATTCAGCATTCTCTTGGTGCATCTATTTCACCTCCTTTTGATATTTAAAGCCAGAGCATGTCAGTTACAGAGGTGCTGGATATCATTCTGTGTAATTACCTGCCCATCTGTTCTGCTCTTTCTTTCTCTTCTTTCCTGTAACAATTCTCAGCCTCATATCTTTGATATTTTTTGTAGATACAATTTACACTTCACATTACTCAACAAGAGTACAAGCTAATCAGGTGGATTGAGCTTCAGTTGCCACAAACAAATGAGAACTTACTGTAGTTCAGTAATGCTAGAGAAGTTTCAGTTTGAAAAAACCATCGTAAATGAATTTATGTGCCCGCCCAGATTTATTTTAATTAAAATCATCCATGAGTCTTGGCTATTGCTTTGACTATTAAGTACTTACAAATAAGCTTAATAGATGTGTTTGTTTTTTCCGCAGCTGTAAAAATATATATTCTGCTACGATTGGTTTTTTATCTGATTTATTTAAATAGAGTTAGGTAAAGATGCAGTTTATAGGGAAGGTTAAAGGGTCAAAATCCTATTTAATTAACTTATACCCACTTGGGAAGCAGCCAAGGTAAAAGAATGCGGTGAAAGTAAGCTTCAAATAATATGAAATCTTTGAAAAGGACTAACTACCTTTGGTGAAAGGCTTTCCTGTTCTTAACCTTGTGTCATTTAAACTATTTAAATGAGCTATGCAAAACCTTACTTTTATAATGGAGCTTCAAAAAAAAGATTAAGTATTTCTTGCAGTTACAAGAAAACCCATGCTTATAGCACTTTTGAAAGAAAAGCCTTTAGTACTCCATCTTACCATGATCCCTGTCTTTGCATACCACAAAATGTACAGTATGTTGCACCTGATTTGACATCTACTATTTCTGCCACAAGCCTCTCTAGTGTGTGAGACTGGTTTCTAAAAACATTTAAGTCTTTTAAAAAACAAAAAGGAAGGGAGAAGCCTCAGTAATGTCTGAAGGAGGTCTGGTTTTCAACGAGTGTAGATCCTGCTAGGTCTCTAAAAATTGAGTCTTTGAGAGGAACCTCATGCTGGATTTCCCAAACCATGCATAATACCTGAACATCTTTGTCATACATGTGGAAAAGGTTCTTACTCCAACCAGAATGGGAACTCGGAGAAATAAAATCACTGAGCTGCTTTGTGATCTCTTTATGTACTAGACAGAATATCCTCATTGCTGTAGTGATGCTCTGTAGAGGTGCTAATTCTGGAACATTTTTTCCATTTAATGCCACAGAGACTGCACTGGGGAAATATTTCTGTTTCAGTGCTCCATATGGTTTTGTATGTAAAAATGGAACTGGCAGGGAAGACAGCAGCTGGCCTGAAGCTGCCAGTAACTATTTCTAATGTCACAGATTTTCAGCAAAAATCCCAAGTGGGATCTGTATAGGTGAAAGGACTGCATAGCACTATTCAGCAAGTATCAGCTTACCCTCTAGGGAACGACCATGAAGCAATATCTCATAAAGACACCATTGCATTTCCTAAACTGGTAGTTTTTCCCCCTCTTTTCCATTCTAGTCTTAAGAAATCTCAGGTTGGGAAACAACCGAGGCTTGAAAATGTCAACTGCAAAGACTTCCTGATATCTTTGTCAATAAATGTCATCGTATGGCATTCATGGTGTGGGTGGACACAGATTAAGACCTTAGGACATAATCATATTTGGAAATGTATTCAAAATTTAAACACCTCTGTTACTTAAACTTGCCATTAATATAATACACTTTAATCATGGGAAAGATCCTTCTGCTTCAGTATGTGAGGTCTGCCTTCTGTCTAATTTATATGTGCTTAAGGGGTGCAGTGCTGTCCTAAAAAATGTATTTTAATTGACATGACCCCTTTGCCATGATGCTCAGCCTCTCAAAAGTCACAGCAGCAAACAGAATGTATAACCAGATGGTGTTTAGCTAGAAGGATCTTTACTATCCACAATGCAGCTGCAATAATATCTCTTCTGTCAAGCTGAAACAAAGGTGTTCACAACTCCACATTCCAGATTAAAAATTCCTTGCTGGTTTGAAAAGTACTTTCTAGGAAGAACACTAATAAAAATAAAAATGCAGGTGAGCAATGGATTTTTTTTCTTTTATTTACCTATTCCTTTTTTTTTCTTCCTCCTGCACTTGAACACTCACCCTGTCTTCTCAAAAGAAACAAAAATGATGTAACTTAATTCCAAGCTGCCTGTAGGTACTTGCAGGCTACTAAAATGATTGTGGTAGTGATAAACATTCACACTTTGTTTTCTTAATACTTAGCATTTATCTGTGGGGTCTGAAGTAGTTTACAATGTTGTGATCCCTTTCAGAGGCATTTTTAAATTCCAAGGGATCTTTGTTAGAGCAAAATGGTCCACACCCATCTCTAGACTATCCCACAGCTACTCTACACTGATTAAACCAGCAGCACTAAATTTGTTCAAAGACTATTAAGCTTTCAAGAAGTAACTTGACTAATATTAACAATCACACATATACAAAATGCCCTATTTTCAAGTACCTGCGGATACTTTAATTTTTGCATGAGGCAGGGCTTAATTTTTGGGAGGAGGTAAATGCTGATGAGTCATCTGGCAGGCATTTAGTCTTTCACATGTCATTTTGTCCAGCAGACTTTGCTCTGGGGATAAAAGCCATGACAGGGAAATAAATTTCTGATTAAGTTCTCTGAAGATATGTATTTCTTGTTGTGTTAGATGGGGAGGAGTGGAAGGAGATGGTCAAGCACATCATCTCATTTGGGTTTGAGTGGGTCAGCTGTTGTGTTGCAGATAATATAAATAAATTAATAAATACAGTTCAGTTTGGGTTGATAAATGGCACTGTTAGCAACAGTGACCATCATTCCTGACACTGACAGTCAGTAAGTTTTGGTTGTGGTATTTGGAGGGCACAGTTGATCTGCTTTTCCTGAACTCTAGGGTTATATTCTTCATTCAAAGATAGTGACCTATAAAGAATCAGATGCTTTTCTATCCCATCTAAATTCTCTGTATTCTGGTTAAATATGACTTGAGGCTTCACAAACTGTTAAAGATCTCCTTGATATATTGGCAGGCCAACATATTTTTTTCTGCTAAAAAAAAATTAAAACGAACCCAAAAAATCCAAAGGACTTCCAATCAGAGGAATGGGCTCCCAGCCATCTCTTGTTTGCTGCTCCCTTGAAGCATGTACTGGAGATTATCCTTATTAGGCTATCTTACGGGTATTCCCAGATCTTTTGAGTATGGTTTTCTTCCTTTTTAATTAGTAGGTCATTATGTGACAACTTCTGTCTGCTCCCCTAAGTGGCTGGTTAAGGCAAATTTCACAGTGTTTCTGGATACCTGAAAATAATTAGCTACTTGTGAGTTGGGAGGTGGCTTCGGATTTTAGAATGAAGCTTTGTTCTTAGTAATGCACTGGGGAATGCTGCTGATGAAAAAAAGGATGCTATTCCATCATTTTTTCTTTGCAAACAAGAACAGTGTGATAAGTTTCTGTCCAGCTCGATCCAGGCAGTTCCTTCTTGCACCCTGGCCAGTTTTCAATCCTGTTAGCTGTGATGAAGCTAGTTGATGAAGGAAGTTTGGTGTTAACTGGATCACTTCACTATGAAGTTCTACATAAAAATGTCCCTCCTGATACCTTTAGTGATGCAGTGTACAGAGAGTTCCATAGAAAATTCAGAAAATTTTACAATATGAGTGACAGGGGCACAAGTGGCAGGGCAGGAACAAGGAATTAGGTTTGCAGTAGTGGGAATTCTTAAAGTGGCTCTGCCACAATGGTGAAACATGGTAGAAGGATACCCACTGTTTCCTTTCTGAGTTCTGTTATAGACAACTGTAACAGATAGGCTTTTTTTTTTTCTTTCAAATATTTTAATTATCTACAAATTTTGTTCAGGCATAGCATTTACTTATCTGTTTCAGAGATGAGAGCTGGTGCTACCACTGAGATAAGGATCTCATTGTGTCAGGCGCTGGCAAAAACAGTAGGTTTAGGTTCTCTCATTATAGATCCAGGGAGACAGCATTTCTCCAATTCACATTCAGTGAATTCCTCTTTGGCAGGCTTTTTTGCAAGTTATCAGGGTGAGAAACATAGTAATTTAGACATATGTTAATCAGATAGAAAAAGGGTTAGAAGAAGTTGTAGGGATTTGGCTTTTTGTCAGGTTTGAGGAGTATGTTCTTGCAAACAACTAGCACTAATATTTTTCTTTTCTTAATGCGTAACAAAATCCTCAATTTATGTTTTTGTTTTTAATAAGGTTTCCATGGCTTTGCTTGCAAACTATATTAAGCTCAATAACACTGCTATTTTTGTAGTATCTTCATTCTGAAGTACTAGTTTTCCCAGAGCTCACTCACAGAGGGCTGTGCTTTATTCTCAAAAACTAGAAGACGTGTAGTAGATTCAGTCCTGGCCATTTTTCATGTGAAGCCTTATTCAAATGGTAATTGTGAAGGGCTTTGTGGACTTTGTTCTCAACTCAAAGAAAAAAACTTCAGCTGTGGGCAGCTACGGTAGGAAAGAATTTTTGCTGAAAGACTTGTAGAAAACTAATTTGGAAGTTACCACAGTCACTCAAAAGTTAAAAGTATGCCTACAAATCAACTGTGAAACCAATCACATTATCAAATAACATTGGAAATTAATACTGTGAATAAAATATATTACAGTGAAAATCAGGCTTGTATTCCTTTTTTTCTCCTCACAAGACAGTCTATGAAGGAATTCATTAAAATATTTTGTAGAGACTTGTGTGCAAAGTTCGCACGGTTGGTTTGCAATTATTGATATGCATATATGCTACTTAGCAAATGGTGTGTAATTTAAGGGTAAGTCCTGGCTCTTCAGAATCAGCCTCCCACACTGGATTACTGGGTGCACATTCACAGAGTCAGGTGATGAAGGACTTACATTTTGAACTCATACTGTGCATAAAGGTACAATTTGGAAAACTCACAGTCCAAGTAAAGATTTCAAGTACAACCAAATGTTGCAACTGTTCTAATATTGCATTTTTGATAAATTTAACTGTATTTACATAATTTGAAGTATTGGTGGCTCCAGCTAAAACTGAGCACTAATTTTGGGAGACACTCTAAACCCAGAGGCTGGGACATAAACCAGGGCCCTTGTTACAAAAGAGGCTGCAGTGGGATGAAATGACTTGCCTACAGTCACATTCAGCAGCAAAGCCAAAATCTAGGTTTCTGTTTCCCAGCTCCACATCCACAGTGCTATAGACATCTCACCTTTCAAAGGTTATGTCACTTATTTAAAGTATGCTCATAAAATAATTTCATTTAAAATTGTATTACTATTCTGGCTTTTTATTTTCTTACTAGTTTACAGTCCTTGTCTAGCATGCACTTCTTTTAGGGTCAACTCCCACACACAAATCTATTTCAAGTTGCAGGGCTCTGCTTAGAGGCAGAGTCAATCTGTGAAAAATTCTTTGTGGAGAAAGGAATTCGTAACACAGCAATATGTCCATAAGGATCTGTATTATGATTTATATGTTAGAACTGTGGAGAAGAATATACAGTAATTTTCATCACTTTAGATAGAGTCTGGGAAATCCCTTGTGTATAAGAATACCAATGCAGTTACTAAGAGAACAGAAGAAATTAACCAGTTAATGCTGTGCTACTTATGTGTCAAATATGGTTTCCTGCTAAGTACTCATAGCACTTATAGTGTGCTAGTATCCTGTACAGTGCTGCATCTGTGAAAGTAGTAGCCAACAATTGCCAAGATAATCTAGAGTTGTCATTTAACCATTAAATGCTACTAAATAGCTAAAGAATTATAAAGTGAAATGGTAAAGATGTGGCATATATGAGGGGAGAAAGGTGAGGATATTCTATCTGTATTGAATTATGCCCCATCCTAAGAACAGGAGTTGACACTGTAAACTGACCTTGTCAGTGTGGGCTTTGACAGAAACTGAAATTAAACTGCAATAATTCAGCCTTATTCAGCTCCTGAAAGTTGCTTTGTAGACACATGATAGGGAAGAAGATACTTGGCTTCAGTGCTATTTTACAAGAGATGCAAATCCACCATGTTCCTGTGTGTTACAAAGCTTCTGAGTTCAGGAATCACTAACCAGCCTATAGTTGAAATTACTCTCTTCAAACCCTTCTCAGTTTGTCAAAAAATCCTGTTTTTTCTAGTGTGTCTCTTTTTCTTCTTTTTTTTTTTTTTTCTGAATAAATTTTTAATGGCAGCCTTAAGTCTTGCCTCTCCTGTGTATTTTGGGGCATGGATAACTAGATAAAACTAAAGCCCAGCAGAAAGCAATTTAAGTAACCTTATATTTAGCCTTAGTGAATAGTATTCCTCAGGAAACCACAAATAAGGTATAGTCCATCGAAGAAAAGCTTCCAACAAAGCTAGGCTCTATACTGAAATAATCTTTGAACTAGGACCTCTGAAGATACGCAGAGCAACTTTATAGGCATCAATCTACTGAGCCTTGTCCATGGGGTAATTCTGAGCCTGAGCTAACAACACTGCAGATCATTCATTTTTCATATACAAGAACAAATGCATTTCTTTTAAATTTCACAGAAGTAAAACTTCCCTGTGAAGGAAGGCACACTATACAGTGTGACAATTGCATATTTTAAAGCATATATTTATAGAAATGTCTTTATATACCCATCCTTTCTACACACATTCAGATTCATACATACACATTTTTGTATGTTTGCATTTGTGCACGTATATCATAGACATAGATATAAAATAAAACATGTATGCATGTATATGTGTATATATATTTGAAGGGGAAAAGGGATTTATGGCGGCTGGCCAGATTTAATTTGTCTGCTTGTATTTAGCACTTAAGGGCTTATATACTCAGTTTGCTCAAAAGAGTGAAGAAGTACTCCTTGCTTATGCCTCAAATCAGAAATGCATGAAGTGCAGCTGCAGAGATAATACATTCTCCCCAAAGGCTTTGGCTGAGCAAATTAGGTGTCAATGGGGTGCCTGCGCAGGCAGTACTCTCTCTAATTAGTCTCCTGAGCCTAGTTGGTGGCAGGTATAAGATGATCTAATCAATTGGTCTGTGTCTGATGGTACATGTAAAAATCCTGGCAGGCAGAGCTGTCTCCCACAGGTCACTCACCTGCACAGCAGGAACGCTCATTTTCATTTTTCATCTCTTCCATCACATGATGCTGACAGTTGGTTTTAAGGAAATTGAATCCAAAAAATATCTAGTTCATAGGGCATGTAGGTCAAAATAAAGTTGCATTATGGGTATTGGTGATCCAATTAATTAATATTTATAGCAACAAGTTGCATGTAGATATTATCTGAGTGCAAATAGTATTGCTAATGTTTGGTTGGCTTTTTAAAATGATTTTTCTAACAAAGGTAGGAATAAAACGTGTGGGGAAAATCACCTGTTAATACTATACGGGTTTTTTTCAGAGAGGATTAACAGTATCTGTGGTGTCTGCATGTGTGGTGGAGGGAGAAGCAGAAAGAGTATTGTTGTTGATGATCTCAAATACCTTCATGTTTCAGCTCATAAAGAATACAGTATCTCCAGTTGTCAGCTCACATTTTTATTTTAAAACTGGAATACTCTTATAATACTGCTTCATCAGCTGCCACATAAATAGACCTGCACTCTGAGTGTGCTTTGCATGTTAAATTCTCTTCTGGAGCACAGCTCCACCCAATGTGATAATTTATACAGAAATTAAAAATACCTAGAGAAGGATGCTGATGCTGCCAAAAGGAACATGTATTGAACTGGTATTTTTACAGGACAGGACTTTCTTTCACTAATTAAAATAAAGAAAAATATTTGGGACCTAATCACCCTCGTCTGCCTCATGTCTTCCGAGTATGATTAATGTTTAAATTACAGGCTTTGGTATGTCTTTCTAGAACCACTGTTACATCAACAACTACTACATTCTAAAGTTGGCATCTGCTGTTTGTAAGGTGCATTAACACTCTATCCCATTTGGGGTCTGAGACAGAATGTATGCAGCAGAAGTTTTCTCTAGGTAACAAACAGAAATGAGTCACTTCATGTAGATCACTTAATACTTCAAGTACATCATTAACTTACTTGTAGAAAGCTATTAGGTTTAGTAGAGATGTCATGAAAACCAGAAGTACCTGTGGTGAAAAAAGTCCATTTTTAAGGCAATCTGTTATGTTTCAGGGTTTTTGTTGTTGCTTGTTTGTTTGGGGTTTGATGTTATGGTTTGTTTTTTTTAAGGAGATATGAAAGAACCCTATTTTGCTCTTGGGAAATCACAAGTTGTAAATATTCCATTTAACAATTTACAATTTTATAAGCAAAGCTGTGACCAGAGGCCATAAACATAATCTGCCAAGTCACCAGGTAAAATTTTGATTTGTATGATGAGGGAAATATATACATTCTAAGCAAGGATATTTCTAAAATACATCCTTAAAAATGCAAACATGGAATACTAAGCCATCTGGGAACTGAATGGCAATACTGTGTAGAGGGCCCTGCCTTGGTTCTTTCTTGTGTGAACAACTGATGTTTCAGTTCAAGTGCTACACTGAAGAAACAATGCTCTTTTAATAGAAAAATTGGTTCACACCAGTCTAAAATTTTCTGGGTTATTTTTATTGTGGATTTTCTGCTGTGGATAGAGAGGTGTTCTCCTCTTTCTCCACTTTAGGAAAGTTGTCTATTTGATATCTCATCTTAAACAAAACTAAATGTGAAGAGAAAGTGCACTCCTCTGACAAGTGACATATTTATGTTCAGCATGAGAGAAAGCTGGCACTCCACAACAGCTCCCTGAGGCAGGGGAAGGGACTTTACCCGTTGACTTTACTTTTGAATTGACAATACACATTCAGAGAATTAGGGGTTGAGAGGCAAACATTATCTATTCCTAACCACCACACTTGTTGTGTCATGTAAGGATTTCATACACAGGAGAAACACCTCGGCAGGCAGAGCTGAGGGTTCGGCCTCAGAACACGCTGCCCATTCTGGACTGGTGTGAGCAGCGGGTCTGTCATGCAGGCTGGCTTCCCAGACCAGGAGTGTTGCACATTTCAACACTGCAGAGAGACTCAGACTACCATACTGTTCCCTGATTCCAGTTGTACTGTGTTTTCTAGCTTTCCCCAGAACCATTACTGAAATGTGGCATCAAATCATGTTCTTTTCCAGTGATGTAATTTAAATCTGGAGCCCATACAGAGGGTGGAGGGTGGTGTTGCCCACCATACACAGTCTCTAAGCTTCACAAGAAACCAGTTGCAGCCCTAGTATGGCAGGATCCAGCAAAGCTGGAGCTAGTAGAGTTGTGATCTTAAAACTGTGTTCTGCCTTATACTGAGCCAGAGCAGGAAACCTGTTACCTCTGCTACCCTTTCTTAGTCTTCAGTGTTCTGCCTGCAGTCTGCATTGGTGCTGGCAGTAGTTCCCAGTGTGCAGAGATATTTTCCCCCTTGTGTTATATGGTAGCAGCTCTAGGTTTATTAATTTCTAAAGAATCTCTTAATGTTCTACGGCTTGATTCTGGGAGTGCTAAGCTTCTAATGAAGGTATTCCCCATTCTCAAGCTCAGGCTCTGCCCTCAGCTTTGCATACACAGCCAAACTTGAAAACAGACAATGTAGTATTGTTACTGGGAAATTGTAGCATAATCCTAGGAGAAATGTGATACTTACCTTATTTAGAAATTGTCCTGAGGTCCAGTGATAGAAAGGAAAAGTTCTGTGTCATTAAATTGCAGTTATTCTCAAATGAGCAATGATCCTGTGAGCAACTTGATAACTACTGGAAAAGCATCCATCCAGTGAGTTTTCTATCCTTATAATTTTGGAACCAATCTCAGGTGTCCCTGCTGTTTATGCCAGTCTCTGGAACTCCAGTAATTTGGGCTTAGCCTGAAATCAGGCTATTCTGGATCTGGGCAGATGTAGCTTCCAAATTGCAAGCCTGCTTTCCACAACTGGAGTGTAGGTGGCAGTTGGGGGCAAATGCAATCTCAGCGTTGGAAGGAGCTTTGGAAGTTTAGTTACTTCCTTCCAAGAAGGAGCTCCCTAAAGAACACCCCTGAAAAGTGCTCATGAAGGCAGGGAAATCTGGAATTTGGGGAGTATTATCACTGGTGTTTCATCACTGAGCAGTTGTGAATCTCTGCACGTTCCAAACATTGCTTTTCTTTTTAAGCTTTTGAAGGTAAACTAAATGCATTAGCTCAAATGTATTCCTTGAAACAAGATTTATTGGCATTTCAGCCAAGCTTCTAGACCTTGGGGAAAGTGGGACTTTCATGTGGAATAAGCAGTCCACATAAGCTCCAGACGCATTTAGGAAACAACCCAAGAAGCACTCTAGAGATGGTAGACCAAGCTCCAAGAGACCCAAGATGGTTAAAAACAGGCTTTTGTTAATCCAGTTCAGGTATCCTGGTGCTTAAAGAACAGAAAAAGAGCTCTCAAGAATCATGACAGGAACCCTGGAAATTATGGAAGTTAAGATATTGCATAGACATTGGGGTGTTTTGTTGAAAGCCACAATTAAAATGCTATGCTTGAAACTGCAGTTTAAAACCAATGCCTTGTTGTTCTCCTGCTTTTGAAATGAGGGCTAGACTAGATTCACTGGCACCTGCATCCAGTTTGATTTAAATAGTTTTAGGACATGCTAATACAAACCAGTTCCATGCTCAATGAATATTTCAGCATTCTTTTTTTTTTTAAGGGATGAAATTGCTTGACATCTGACTGTCTACCTGCAATGTCATTTTAAAAATGTATCAGGCCTGTAGTTCTAGTCTTGGAGAATTTAATAAATATTTTTTCAGAATTTCTCAGAAAGTCTCACTTTATTACTCAGCATAGAATTCTACTTGAGATTTATTAAGAGTTAAATATGTTAATTATAAAATCCTTTCAGTGGCTTCAGTTCATCCAGTTCATCTAGCCTTCATTCAGCCTTCAGGCGCCCCTTGCAGTTTTTGGATATTTTGTTTTCATGTCCCACATCCTCAGCCCCTCTCCCAGTTTGTGTAAACCTCAAAAACATCAGGATACCTTCATGCAAGTCCAGCCATTTCTTTGAGCTTCTGCATCAGTAGAGTGAAAGACAACATAAGTAAAGCCATTGATAGTATTTATTTTTGTATTTGAAAGGAGAGTTTTCAATTATCTGCCTAGTAATAGAAATACACTGAAATGAAGGTGAATACATTTAGACACAGTACACTGAGAAGCTCCATAACCTGGTTATATTTGCGGAAATGTTTGTGATTTGTCTCAGGGTGCCCCAAACAACTCTCAGGAAGGAAACCTAAGGAGACCTCTTCAAAAACATCTCTATGTTTTTCCTCACACTAGTTACTTTTTGAAATATTTTCCTGAAAACAGAGATGATTAAACTGTTCTGTTTAATTCAAAGCAGATACTGAGGTACAGAGCATTGTTATGGAGGAGATCACTAGGGAGAAAAGGGACAAAAAAGAAAGGGGGCAAGAAAAGCTTGTAAACTCCTGAAGCTCTGCCAGCATTTTAGCAAGCTTCCTTTGCATTCAGGGGGGTGTGACCACCTTTAGAAGAGATGACTGTTTATGTCTGTCTATAATTTCCATGGAGAATGTCAGTGCTAATGGCACCTGGGAAGATTAGCTCTTGGGGCACAGACACATGAATATGGATTAATATATCTCGCTTGAGTGACCACTCTGAAAACATTGGTGTTTTAAGTTCATTTTCCTGAGGTACCAGTTCTAAACATGCTTTGGAAGTTTGCCCTTCAATTTGAGCTGGCGTCTTCGTAACTGGCTTTGGCATAACCTGTCCTTTACCAAATGAGAAAAAAAAAAAAACCAAACAAAAAAACAACATTTTAAAATGCAATTCATGAGGCTTATTATAATTTATATTGTTTCCTTACAGGATTAAATTTACCAGGTTGGAGGAGGGAAACAAAAACCTAATGAGGAGGCCAACACCAGGAAGGAACCACGGCCTGTTTCCTTTCTGTCTCTATGGTGGATTTCATTCAAAAGAAAATTGAAGCTGGCAAGACCCTGTTTTTCCCTGCAATTTATTTAAAACCTTGCACGCATTTGGATACCTTGTGATTTCAGAGAACTATGTGAAGATTAAGCTTTTGCTTACTGATACATGGCATGTACTCTTTCAGTCTTTTGTGTTTGATTTTGTTTGATTTTCCACTGCAGTGCTGCATCTTTGTAAGGATTTTTATGCTTTCACCAGCAATGTCTTAAATACTTTCAGACAACACATTTGGTGTTCACACTTCTTCAGTAACAACTGTACAAAAAGAGCCAACAGTGGCATAAAGGACTGTGTTTTCTTTGAGGGTTGTGCATAGTTTGCAACCAATGGGAAGACAATTTCTTCCTAGGGCAAGCCCAACTTGTCTGATCAGCTGACAATTACAGCACCTTGCCACTCTTCCTCAAGTGTTGTTGAGTTATTTCTTTTTTCATTATCCCCTCAGACCATTCATATCCATTTAAAAACATGGCAATAATTGCATGTTTACTTCAGTACTCTAAATTTGGTTACTCTGCTTAGGCTATGTAGCATGCCAGTTTTCAAAATAGGCCTGTGAGAAGGACAAAACAAAAATGATGAGATGTATACAGCTGACAGATACACAGTGAATTCCTTATGGTTTTATTCCCTTCAGGAATATATCTTTCTTTTATGGGTCTTGGGCAACATCTTTATGTTTTTCCTCACACTAGTTACTTTTTGAAATATTTTCCTGAAAACAGAGATGATTAAACTGTTCTGTTTAATTCAAAGCAGATACTGAGGTACAGAAAAACTTCCTTTGAATGAGCCATTAAATCTAGCTGTGTTACTTAGCCACGTACAAAGCAAGGTGGAGAATTCTCCTCATCCCAGACTGTTTGCTGTTCCACACCAAAGCACCTTTTGAGTTTTTTCCCATAGGTATTCTGAGCTGATTGGAAGGCACTACATGATCCTTAGTCTTTAGATAGTTTTTCTGAATGAAACATTCAAATGCAAAGTTTTTGCAAGAAACTAAGTTGTGTGTGTGATTTTAGAAAAGGAAACCCCTGCTACATTTTGGATGGGGAGAGCATTGTTTTCAGGGGTGTGAAAAAACTGCCCTGTTTACAAATTTTCATTCAGAGAGGGCAGCATAAGGTGCAAAAATCACTGTTGAGTTATAGTCCTGCTCAGACAGAAGCACTTCCTAGGCAATATTATTCTACACATAATTTTGAAATCCTTTGCTTGCTGGATGCATTGAATTACATTTTGAGGAAGTGTGGTAACACTTTGGTTAGCTTTCAGTGTTTAAAAGGAGGGGAAAGGGATTTGTGCTACTGCCATCTTATTAAACTCACAGCAGTGTTTAATAAGAAAAAGACACCCAATAAGTCAAATCCTTGAATGCACAAGTAGCTACAAAAGGTCTCTTAATGAACTAGAACAGGAGTCTACACTTTCAAAGAACTGAACCATGGAAATATTCTCAATATTTGCACAGCCATTAAAAGACAATTTTCCCCACTGACATCTCTGTTTCAGGATCTGCTAAAAGCCATCTGAAAGCCACTTTCAGTCACAATCCTATTTAGAAAATACTACAGTTCTTCCCCTGTGTTTATAAGGGGAAAAGTGACCACTGAACTTTTGAATTTATCTCACACTGAAACTGCCTTAGCCGTGGTTTGTTTGGGTTTCATGTTTCTTTTTTTTTTTTTTTTGTAAGAGAAAAGTCTTTTATACATTATCTTTGCTACTTAAATTGTGTGCAGTTTGATGATTAAAATTAGCTATTTTTAGAAAAAAAAAATTGCTGCAAAATCTGAAGAATTTTTTGAAAATGTAACAAAGATTTTGATTAGGAATATAAGGGTAGTTTCATAGATGCTTCTACTTGACAGCTTAAATTTGAAGGCAAGCAATTACACTGCTCAACTAACCATCTGAAGTTTAATACAGAGAGTAATTCCCCAACTTTTCCACAAGCCTAGCACATTACTATCCATAGTGACTCATGTACAGTGTTTGCTTAAGGTATGTGTGTGTATGTGTGTGAACACATGTGCGCATGAGATTATCCTCTCTGCCCCATTCCCACTTTTAAGCAACCACTGACATAAAGTTGACCCAAAAATCTTCAAACTCAATTAATTGCCTGAACAAAAGTTCATAAATATATGTTTTTAAATAGCAACTTAATCTTCAGCAGTAATGAAGTTATCTCACTTGTTGATCATTAAGGAGTGACCAGGGTCTCTTACTTCTGCACTTACTTTCCAGGCACCCTGATTGCCTGTGGTGACTTAGTTTTGCTGCTCCCTCATGGAGGCTCTGAGCCCTGGGGTTGTTCTCCTGGCACCAAGGCAACCTAGGCTCAGCAGGATGGTGCTTTTCACATGAGCACAGCAAATTAATCTTCTGTAACATCAAATCTGCTGGGAAATATCAAGTTTTTTGAGATAGTAGAAGCTCCTTTAGCCAGGGAACTAGCAGTTGACATTAAAGCTTTATTTCCCTCTTCTCCCTTCCAGCAGAGCCCTTACTTGCATGGTTAGCCTGACACTCATCAGTAAGGACCCCCAGACAGTTGCTCACCTCTCCAGCTGTTTTCACCACAGCTCTTCTCAGTGTTGCGGAATGGATGGACTGTTTAAACCCTATCAATGCTTTTGATAGCTTCAGCAAAGATCAGCAGTGTAACTCTCCTTTTCTATCATCCTTCTGAAATCAGTTCCCCAAAGGATCTTCAAAGAGACAAGTAGCCCAGCCTTCCAGATGTGCTGTGGGTACCTGGAAGGTGACGTTTCATGTTGTCAACATTGTCACATTGTTGAAGTCAAAAGTTGGCTTCAGTGACCAATAGTCTTTGTGCAAATCTCAGTTTCTCCCAGAGTCAGTTCTGTGCCCCAGAGAGGGAGTAGCTAGCAGCAGCTGAACTTGCATTTTAGATCCACTTGATATGTCCTGGTGATACTTGTGAGGATGTGGCTTTGCTGCGAGATGGGAGAACAGCAACAGGGCAGCAGGTATAGCAGGCAGATAAAAGTGGGAGGGCATGTTCTAACTCTCTGTGGGACCTAATATTAAGTGAATGTGGAAGGGAAGATGATGGTGATAGATATGGTCTTCATGATATAGAGAGTCCTTACAAGTTCAAGTTCACAGAAGCTAAATTTACAGCTCAACCAGCTGGAGATTGCTCAGTCCTCTCTCCTGCTGGGTTCAGATCAACTCTAATCCACACCCAGCAGGCACCACCCCAGACAGGACACGCCAATAGTTCCGACATTACATTACTGTATGGGGTCCTTTTAATTCTCACTCTTAATCAGAACCATGGCTTAGGACAATTCATCAGTACAACAGTGAAAATTTAATCTGCAGTAGACAGAGGCACAGAGGCTTTCTCTTTGGTGTGTAGGAGTTCTGCACTTCAGACTCCTGGGAGGAGAAGGTAAGATAAATAAATAAATACCCTGTGGGCTGGTGGGCTATGTACACCCCTGTGTCAGTGCACACAACCAAATGTGTAGTCAATGCTCTGATATGCTCATATTCAAAATATTCATCTGTGAATATTGCTGGGTTTGTGATCTTTGTTATATAAAAGGTTTAGGCTGTACAGACTAAGGAGCAAAATGCAGATACCCCATATAAACAGAATTAGGTTGCATTACTCAGCATAACAATACTCTCCCCTACCAGCATTTAGGTGGAGTGACTGTATGTTACTGCCTTGCATTTTTCACATAAGCAAAAAATCTGAAAGTAAAGGATGCACTAAAAATTCCCATCCCCCAAAATGCATTTCAATGGTGCTGCATACAAAATTCCTGCTTTTGAGCTTCCATGCGGATTTTTGTATGGTGCACTAAGAGGTGTTCTTTTTTTAACAAATAAAAAAGGGGAGGGCTGGTACATGAAAACAATGTTAATGTAATTAAATATATATATACTTCAGAAGAACAGCATAGTAAGCAGTACAGTAAAATAAATGTCGCATTATTTGTTACACCTTGTAATTTGTCTGTATTATGAAAGATGTAATGGTTTGTCAGCTGTAACTGTTGTTTTCTTGTAACATCATATTGAATAAAGTGTAGCAGAATCTCTCTTCTCCTTTGTATATGTGATCTAGACCTAACCCAAGGAATGAAGCCTTTCTCTTCCTCTTTGTTCTCCAAAAACTGAACGAGGAAATGGTTGTAAACAAGAGATTTTTAAGGAATGGGAAGTACTTGAGAGAAGGCAGACACTAGACAGTACACTAGACAGTAATATGTTGAAAAGACTAGGTGCTGATTCAGTCAAACATGAGCTTCATCAAAACAACAAAGCAGGGCTGACTACACAGGCCAAGATTCTTGACATTTCTGTCTGTAATCGTAAGTTAATGATTTGGTGTTTCTTTCAATTTTGTTATATATGGGACAAGGGACCTCTTTACAGGCCACTGGAATTTAACCTAAGTTGTAGAAAAGCCAGTATTCTAAAAAAAAAAAAAAAAAAAAAAAACCCACAACAGGTCTGATTTAAATATATCATCATATGGAGGATGAAGCCCAGCTTATTGCAACTTCTCTTGAAATAGAAAACTGATAATTCTTGTAGAAAATCAGATAAAACATACAATGCTCATTTTTCACAACTTTAATGTGGAAGTGTAATTTATCCTTGTTCATACCTGATTATGTATTTCAATCAGTGAGCATATGCTGCCTTGACTCAGTGTATTTGTGCATCATAGCATTAGATAAGCAAATGCTTGCTCACGCTTTATATTATCAATATGTGTGTTCAGTATTTTCTGCTCCTTTCCATTGCTTCTAGCTTTTTTGGTACCAGCATCTTGCTAGGACCTATTTTTAGACAATGAATGCTAAATCAATGCAATTTCCATAGACTTGGTTAGAATATTTCCCTGAAATGTCAGAATATGCTGTTTTAGCAAACACAAGAGTCTATAAGAGTCATTTTGATCTGGGATGGGGGATGGCTGGAGAGCAAGTGCTCATACTGTGTTGGCTGATGGGGCAGCAGCCCTAGCCTAGAATATGAATAATGGAGGACCTAGATTATAGTCTCAGCTCCAGCTGATTAGAAATATTTGAAGATAAAAGGTTCTTCCTTGGAGCTAGCACAATATAAGCTTGAATGTGGGTCTTCAGTGTCTCAGTTTTATCCAGTAGAATAATGTTCTGGCCCCATTCTGATCACAGAGCACTTCAGGAAAAGAATCCTCATTTTCAGTCCAGAAAGTTGCTGCAGAATGACATCAGCTGCACCCAGAGGGCATTGCACAAAAACAAATCAAGAAAACACATGCATTCCCATCTATTTATATTTTTACCCTCAGTTCTCACTGGCCAGGGCAGGTTTAGGAAGGTGTTGCCTTTTTATAGTCTAGATGAATAATTTGTATTCCTGACTCACTACCTGTATGGCAACTTTAACCTACAAATCCCTCTGATATAAATGAGGACCAAGAATTATTACCTAAAAAGGTTTGTATGTTTGAACACAGGGTACCAGGAAGCATGTTCAGAGTCAGCCTTTAATTGTGTAGTGTAATCCTTAAAGCTGTCTCCTGACCCCCTTGGCTGCACTCCTAGCATGTTTAGCCCCAAGGTTTTCTTCCTAAACTAGCCTGACTACTATGTCAAAGCAAGACAGGCATTTAGCTAGAATAGCAGCCACCCCTCCCCCAAGAAAAGAAAAACCAGAGGGAAGGTGTTGGAGCAACCCTGTGCCACTGGGTTAACACATACAGTTTCTCAATAATGCCTCTCCTTGTAAACCTCTGCAAAGTAAACCCTACAGCAGCGGAAGGGCTTGCTGCTACCAGTGGGGGGTGGTGTTATGGACATTAGATTTGAGAGGCTTATATAGCACATGGGCAAGGATAAAGGGATACAAATCAGAGAGAGAGAAAAAAAAAACAAAACAAACAAACCAAAAAACAAACAACTGAAGAGATTTTAAAAAAAATTCCTGGGCCAAGTATTTACTGTTCATTTCCCTTGTGAGTGGTGTTATATATTGTCTGCAGTGAGTCATGCTGAGAGCAAGCCAGGCACAATAATAGCTGAGAGCAGTCCTGCAGCCCCTTCGTTATTGCTTTTGCCAGCTGATACCAAGTTGGGCAAAAGAAAGTGATTCCAGAAATGTTCTTTTTTTTTTTCTTTTCTCTTGTTTCCCAAAGGACCCAGTAGTGATTGGTGGGGTTGTACTACCTTGAAAGAACTGCTAAATTAAAATCAAACATTTTAAAATTAATTTTTCAAGGACCCATATGGTGATTCACATAAAAGACGTAACAGCTCTAAGTGCTATACCAGATACTGCACTGCTGTATATCCCAGTAAAGTCTCGAAGCCTAAGGAGATTTATGATATTATAGAAATATTTCAACCTCACCTTTCAACTGGAATTAGGACTACAATGTAGATATCACAAGGATAGGTGTTAATGTTACAATCCAGCTAATTATACATTTGTAACCAGCTTTCACCTGAGGAGCTCAGAGATATTCATGCATCAAAGAAATGAGCTGTATACACAGCTCTGGCATATACCATACAGATCTAAAGATCCATTTTTTTTGTAGAAGAAAAATAAAGAAAAACCCACCCTCAAAACCCAAGATGCATATTCAGTTTTTTATTTTCAAAACTTTGCATGGGCAAAAACATCTTGAAATAGTATTTCACTTGGTGTTTGGTGAAGCCTGAACATTCAAGATTTATTTTAGAAGAGTTTCTCACAATTACAAAGTGTAAATTCTGTGTTCAAAACAAGTCATATTTCACAGTACAGACAGCTCCAAAGACATGCTAAAGTGTTGTGCTCTAACAGGACTCTGAAGAGTTGTTCGTTGACTAAATGCCTGGCATCATGTCAGTGTGGAGCAGGAGAAACTGCATGTACCAGCATTCACTGGGAAATACTGTAAACATGAACTGCCACTTGGCTGCATCAGGAGACACAACTTTCAGAGACCATCTCAGATGTTCTTCAATAATCTCGGCTTTTTTCCATAATACACAATATAGATAGCAACGGAGAAGTGAGTTTCTGCATGGAAGTTTGTACTCTACAGCAACCTCACACAGGGTATTTCGGAACACAACTACCTCCTTGGTGGGGATGTGAATCATGGAAGAGCTGCACTTCTGGTCTCCCACATCCACTAGGTTCTCTCTAGAAATGCCTGCTTGCATCTAGGCAATATATGTGTTTTCACTGCTGGCTTTTTAGTTTGCACTCGTGCATGTGCAGTGACTAATCTGGAATAGCAGGAGCCTGTGATTTTGGGAGCAGCTCCTGTAGTGGCCAGAGGTACCCACTCTTCTGCCATCCCAGAGACAGCAGCAAGTGAGCAGAATGAGGTTTTGCTGCTCTGTAGCTTCAGCCACTTTTCCAAGCTCTTCTGTTCGTGGCTACATCTGTCAGTGCAGCAGGACTCTAGAGGCAGGGGAAGCATGAGAGAGGGCATGAGACAGATATGTGTGCCATCTGGGGGCAAGGTGATGAACCTGGCAGTGGTTAGGGCATGGTCACAAGCAAGTTCTGGCGTTCTAGAAAATTCCATTGTTTTAGAAATTTCCAAAATGTTCACTCTACTGCTAGCTGGGCCTTTCTTTTATGACCCACACATAAGAAAGTTACATTTGGATATCCTTTCCCCAAGCACTTGCAGTTTAGATTTAGGACAACCAATTGATCAAAGGAAAGGGGAGAATCTCAGAGGTTTCAGATGAGCCCTTACAAGCCCCTAAATATGAGGAAGTGTACTATACATTCACCACCTGTAATAACACAAGAGTTTTGAACACCCCAGTGTGTTTCTGCAGTGTTAGCCAGCACTACAGCGCCGCCAAAGTAAATAATACCCAGTTTTAGGGGGAGGATGCTTGGGACAAACCCTAGTTTGGCAGCAGTGCCAGGTGGCCTGAAGGAGTCACCTGTTTAATCAGTGAAAGAAAGGAGCCAGGGCCTGGGAATAACATCAGCTTTTACTTAAGGCCTGATGAGATACTGAAGCTAAAGCAACTTTATCTCCAGCTCCTTGTTAGTGCTGCTGCTAAAAACCACCAAACTATCGGCTGCATCTCCAGGCCTGTGTTAGCTCTACAGGAACTTCATGGTGAGAAACCGCAGCACCCTTCCAAACACTGGGCCCGGTGATTCCCGCACCTGCAACTCAGGCTGCGGAGCTGCTTTGCACCAAAATGTTTTGACTGCAGAAATCTGTCCGGTAGGAGGGAGTGCCAGGAAGGAACAAGGAGCACATTCAGGTGCGCTGGCTGTGCTGACACCGCTGAGATGCCCGGCGTGCGCAGAGGAGCCTTCGCTCCCCACAGGCGCCGCGGACACGACGGCATGGGGAGGGCCGGTGGGAGGGCAGGGCCACAGCCCGAAGCACCGTTCGCGGGCAGCCCCACAGAGGTGAAGCTCCGTCCTGCCGGCGCCCGGTTCCGCCGGGCGGCCCAGGGAGCGCCGGAGACCCCCACGTGCCGGGACCGGCCGCGCAGGGCGGGAAGGGCCGCGAACGGGGCCGGGAAGGGCCGGGCTGCGTCTGCGCCCGCTGGGAAACGGGGAACTCTGGCGCCAACGTGAGCGAAAAACAGCTCGGGAGTGTCCGCAGCGGAGCGGGAGCAGCGCTAAATGCCGAGCCGGGCAGGGTGCGGCCGCCGCTGGGTTTGGCGCGGCCGAGCAGCCGTGCTGCCATGAGAGGCGGGGTCGGGGTGGGTCAGGCTTCCCACTGGGATTTTCCGAAGGTTGTGGGAAACGCCGCCATGTATGTTTGGCGAGGGGTCTCCTCCCCGCTCTCAGCCACGGTTCAAGGCTGCCGGGCAGAGTGGGTGCGGGCCAGGCCCCTCGCTGCCCTCACTGTGTCCTGGGCTGCCACAGCCTGGCCCTCAGCACCGCTGCTGCCGGCCGGCGGCCCCTCCGTCCCTGGCGCCACGGGGGACCCCAACCCCGGCCTCGTCTCTTGCCCATAGCCATCCGAACGCGGTCACCTGCAGGGTTTCACGGAATCATAGGATGCCTAGTTTGGAAAGGGCCTTGGAGCTCATCCCCTGCCGTGGGCAGGGACTGCTTCCACTAGACCAGGTGGCTCTAAGCTGCATCTGCCCTGGCTTCGAACATTTCAGGGATGGGGCAGCTACAACTTTTCTGGGCAGCCTGTTCCACCATCTTAGCACATCTGAAAGTGCTTTGCTACATCCATCAGTTCATGTGCAACACCTTCAGTCTTGTGTACTGTATTGCCTTAAATCCCTAATTTTCAGATAGATCCATGCAGGAGCTGGTGCAGCAGATGGACTTTGGACTGATGTGAATACCTGAAGAGGGCATTTGTCATCAGTAAAACACAATATCAAACTCATACTTGCCGCAGATGCTGATCTTTTATTAATTTCTTCAATACAGAAAAAGAAAATAAAATCCAGCCAAGTTCTTTTAAAGGTATCTCTGGAGCCTGAGTTAGAGAAACGGCCTTAGGTGGATTTTTTTTTCTTTTTTTTAAACGTGGACATTTACTATAAAGAGAGAAAGAAATGTGTTGTTTAATCTCTCTTGAACCTCTGCCTTATTTTCCACACATGATCTCTTTTGTCCTCTGCTAGTAATCACCTAAACAAGTGATTAACAAATGATCAGCCTGCACTGTTCCGATCTGCAGAATTCAATGCAAGGGGAAAATGGGGAAATCCACAATGATTATTTTTCTTTCATACCTCACTACTACACTGTCCCAATAAAGAAATATCGGGTTGTAGCAACACACACACTTTTTTTTTTTTTTTTTTTTTTTTTTTTTTTTTTTTTTTGTGTCCCTCAGCACTTACACAAATTCCTCAGAGCTCTCCCTGCACCTTCTTTCAATTAAATTGCCTTTCTTAACTTAATCTGGGACTGTTTGATTAGAGCTGGTTGGAAGTTTTTCCCAACAAAGGGAGGTTATTCAGCAGCTTTGAAACCCACTGATTTATCAGGAGAGAAAGACTTATCTTTCAATTAACTTCCTTCACCTGTGGATTGCCAGCTCAGGTTTCTCAACCCAGTGACAGGATTCCATTTGAATGACTGTGGGGCTGGAGACCTCAGGGATTTTTGGGGTTTTGCTACAGAGCCAGGAGCCAATGCAGTTCTCCAGGGTGTTTAGCTAAGGGACACTGCAGATGCAAGAAATCATTGACTGTTTTAGTTTCAAACTCCACGGGCTTATGTCATGAAACTCTCCAAACTGCTATCTCATTATTTAGATATTTCAGTGTTTCAGTTTAGATGCCATATTTCAATGTTCATGGTTTTGCTTTTAGTTTGGGATGAAGGGTTTCTAGAAAACATTTTGTCATGCTAGAATGTATTACTGATCATCATTAGCAATGAAACCTACCAAGAGGGGATAATAAGTTTCACTGGTCAGAGGAGGCACTTGGTAAATTCGGACTACCACTAAGAGAATAATGATTTAATAGCTCATTGTACCATTTAGGTCGGGGAGATCTGGTTTGAAATCTGTTGGAATCCTGGAAACTCTGAAATAATCTTTCTTTTGGTCTTTTTGTATTGATTTCAGTAGCATTAGAACTTTGTCCAGGATGACTTGCTAAGATAGATACAGCAGTTTAAACACAGATTGAAGCTGTGTCTAGATTCTACATCGTGAATGTTGATGGCTTATGCAAGTAGGAAGTCTTGATAGGCTTATTATTTGTTAATTGTATAAGTTGTCACAGCTACGTGGTTTACCAATGGAGAAATGTACATTTTGTCCTGTTTAAACATTTTTACAGATTTACCATTGTTTCACAGTTCTCTTTTTTTACCTTGAGGTAATGACAGGGTTTTTTTGTCTGCTATGAATACAGATATATGAATTTCTGGAAAAAAAGGAATGTGATTGTCTAAGTACTGCAGTTCGAAAAAAGGAATCCAAACTCTTGTTTATGCTTGGCATTACATCATTTGAAACAGCACGCTATCTCAAGATCTTCTGAGGACAGAAACTGCATCATAGGAGTAAGATTGAAATCTTAACTTTCATTAGCATAAAGGTCCCATTTGTTGTCTTGGCAAAATCAACAGCTACTAGGCTTAAAACCTATTCTCATTACAGGAGTAAATGCTATCATGTGTAACTTCAGTACCAAAGGAAAAGAAATGCCATCTGTAGGAGGTCATTATTTAACAAAAATATATCTCCA
Organism: Cettia cetti; assembly: GCA_013401135.1. Lineage (NCBI taxonomy): Eukaryota > Metazoa > Chordata > Aves > Passeriformes > Sylviidae > Cettia > Cettia cetti. Next base: position 46,094 of record VZUI01090999.1, read on the forward strand.
CTCTGTTAATTGTTGTGCTAAGAAACCTTTAATGGAAAAGACCCTGAAGTAGGACATAGAGGTTAAAGTGAAGTCATACACATTTTATTTTGTTTGTACTCAAAATTGGTTGCAGCCTTTGCTTTCCGCTGTGATTTGTCTCTAATCAGCATTCCCACTGTTCTGAAAAATTGATTTGAATTCTAAGTTGATACAAGAGATGCATATAAACAGATCTCCCGCTCCCCTCCTGTGAGGGCAATTTATGCAAAATAAGTTTAGGGGCTCTGGGATTTAAAGTTTACTGACTTTTGTCTGTGGGAACTGGAGTGCCACTTTGCACATCGTGAACATTGTGAATTACCTGCCTTAAGGGGGATTGTTAGCACATGAATCAAAAGTGGCTGACTAATGTAGAACATCTCACACAAAAGGATTAGACAATAGCTGAGACACACCGAGATGCATTTTAAATCAGCTCAAGTTAAATTAGGTACTTTTTAGTCTAATACTGTTCTTAAGTATAATGTTGGACACTGGCTATGAGAATAGGCTGATCTGTGTACCCTCGTTTTGCTACAGAGAAGATGCCATCTATTTATTTTCTCCTTAAAAGCAGTCTTTACCCATGGAAATGGTACTTGCTCTGCTGTATGTACTTCATTCATAAAGGAAGAGCACTCTATTCCTCTGTGCCACAAAGTCCATAGTTATTCTCCTTTGATTATGTGCCTAACACTAGGGAATGAGACGACTGTGCACACATATTTTCTTGTATTTTTATATTGAGAAAGAGTGGGTTTTTTCAGATGCTCCGGAGTTACATTCTGCTCCTACTTAGAAAATTTACAGCAGCAGCCTCGATATGTTTGTCCTTGAGAATCCTGCTACAAAGGCACTCACACCAAAACTCTGATCCAGTCCTCTGAGATGTGGGACATTGCAAATTCGGTGTTGCGTCACTTCCAAACATAGTGGGAAAGTTTAGAGCATCAGTAGACTAAATGCTATTCAGCTTGGTGACAAATGAAGAAGATTATTTCTGGTGTAAGGAAAAAACCCAGCAGGTCTGCAGAGTGCTTTGTGCCGTGGCCTCACCTGGCACACTAATCTCCCTTTTGTTTGCAGAATTCTCCCTTTGGGTGTAAAGAACCCTATCTTGCTTTGTGTGTAAGGGCCTAACATGCTGCCTACCTCCATGTCCAGACCAGGCACTATGGGAGCCTGAGAGAGAGAAAATTAAGTGGTTCGGACCAATTCTGATCCTACTGAAATGGGAGCTTAATCAGAATTTGGCCCTTAAGTGTAGTGAAGGTGCGGTGTTTACTACAAAGAGGGTGCCCCATGTTGGTTGTTAAAAAGGACTGGTGGGATGGCATTCAAATGCCCACCACACTCCCCTCGTCAGCAGCACTGGGAGGGAAAAAATTAGATGAAAAAAACTCATGGGTCAAGATAAAGGCAGCTTAATAAAGCAAAAACAAAAGCCATGCACAGAAGTAAAGGAAAACAAGGTTTATTATCTACTTCTCATCAGTGTTCAGACACTTCCCAGGAAGCAGGGTTTCAGTGTGCCTAGCAGCTCCTCTGGAAGACAAACATCCTAATGACAAATGCCCACCCTTTCTCTCGGCTTTCATTGCTGAGCAGATGCCATATGATACGGAATATCCTTGTGGTCAGTTGGGGTCAGCTGTCCTGGCTGTGTCCCTCCCAACTTCTTGCCCACTCCCAGCCCCCTCTAGGAGGCAGATTGTTGGAGAGGCAGCGGGGATGCTGTGTGAGCACTGAAAACACGAGTGTTCATCAACACCTCGCTATCTATTGACACAAAGCACAGCACTATGAGGGCTGCTATGGGGAAAATGGGCTCCATCCCAGCCAGACCCAATACAACCAGGCAACAGTTTTACTCTGGGCAACAGCTTCTGGAACTAGAAATGCTGAGCAACCAGACTAATGTTCTCAGCAAAGAACTAGCAATACTTCTTATTTTGACTAGACCTGCATGAATAACTGGTCCTATTTGGAGGAAAACTGTGCTGGCAATATTTTAAAGAAAAAGGAAAAAATATTTTTGGATATACATGAAACCAGAGTTTTTCAGACTGTCAGATAATGAAGTTTTTTTGCAGGTTGAATAAGTATTTCATATTGATCTGGGACATCTCTAAAGGCATGAAAGCAGTGTAAAAATATTCATTCAGGGTGACTGGAGCAATATTCACAAAATTGAGGAGAGCATATTCCCTGTTGCACCCAGTGGTGCAAACTTTGACTTTTTAAGTAAGAGACTCCAACTGCTTCATAATCCCCATGTTTTCCTCTCAAAAAAATTGTCCTAATTGCCAGGCTGTCCAAACTGTACCACACAGGCAGATCAAGTGAAACTTCTGCAGTCGATGTTGCCTGACAAAGTAGCTCTGCTGGATTCAAGGCTGTTAAGCAACCTGTAGCTGTGCAGTGCAACAGGTAAAAGAGCAGAAGCTGTGGTGATGTGCACTGCTTCGTGTCGCTGCTCCACCACCAACCCAGCCCTGCTCCTTGTGTTCTGAGAGATGTTGGCCACTTAAAGGAATTGGTATTTGTGGTGAAGAAAATTCACTGTGGCTGCAGAGATACAAAGGGAGCCTCTCTTGAATGCTGATCTGTCCATCCTCATGTAACTCATGAACATTCACTGAGTAAGAAAATAGGTGATGATTATGGTCTGGGCTGGTGTCTAGGGTACTCATCTGAATTTTCTCTGCTTCCAAGTATCTTCAAAGCAAAAGAATTGAACTTGTCCCACCTAGAATCAGCATTATTGTGAAGGAGGTGGGAAGCCCCTTGTGATTCTAAGACCCAGCTTTAAATAAGATAGGAAAAAGAGTGGATATTTTCCTCCAGTCTCACAAGATGTAGTCGGTGTGACATACGGTAGGTACTCTTTTCCCATTTTTCTATTGTTTCAGAAAATGTTTTCAACACAGTTTGTAAGTCTTGCATGAGAAGTTAAAGCAAAAAACTATTACAAAACCACCAAAGTAATCCTTTCTACATTTTATTTCAGTGAAACTTCTGACTAAATTTGATTTGATGTTACAAGTGTTTGCATTTTTTGGTGACCAAGTGATTCCTTGCACAGTCTGTTCTCAGCTCTGGCTTGAGCTCTGCTGTTAGTTCACCCTCTTTGTATTCTGCTTTAGGAGCATTTAAGATACCGGCTCCCTTGCTGAGCCACAGCCTGCTCCACAGGGCTGGGTGGACATACTAGCCATGCAGTTTACTTTTCCAGTAAACTGGTTTCCATGATAAACACCTGAGGCTCTAAAGCAGTGTGACTTCAGTCTTCCCTTTCCAAAACCCTCATCAAACAGCTGTTCTATATATATGTATATCTCTGGCAAACATTTCATTCGCTCTATAATCTGTGGGAAATGTAGCAATTGATCTCTGAGCAGTGTTACTAAAAGCTGCGGCTACTTTGTTTTTACTTAAGAGTGAGTAAATGGCTTTTTGACAGGTTTGACTTCTGGGCAATTCCTGGCTGAAAATGCTGTCATCAGCATTGATTTCCCCCCTGGCCTGTCACAGGCAAACCATCCGTGATGGAACAACAGCCTGCAACTATCAATATCCATTATTGGACTTCTTAGGCTGCTGTGCACTGCTCCTCAGAATACTGAAAGTAGAGCTGGGCCAGAGGCAGATCTTCATCTTCAAAATGTAGGTCTTATGAGTACACATCTTGGAGGCATTTTGAGCCATGAACAGTGAAATCGTACTGCTTGCTTGCACCCTGGTGCTCTCCACCTGCACTGAGATGTCACATCCCGCTGGAGGGTTTTTACTTGTAAGTTTGGGCTGCCCTGTGGATCCCCATTCTCTTCTCTCCAGGCTTTTCTTAAAGCTCTCACTGAAAGTGTGAACTCAGCTGGGAGGGGGCTGTCAGTCTGCTTCTCCAACTTGCACATATCAAAACACAAGAGAGATGGGATATTTGGCCCTTGCCCTCTCAACAGCTACAGCTTCAGAGAACCACAGGAGGTGTTTCCAGCTCTGCTGCCTGCACTCCTCATCCAACAAATGAGCAGGTTTTCTGCCTCACTCCAAATGCTGCTGCTTTTTCTGAACCATCCCACATGTGGGTCCTCCTTGTGTCACTATCTGTTTTTAGCTTTTCCTCTGTCACTGTAGGTTTCTCTGGAAGTGGCCGTTTCCTTATGTGGCTTACTTTTGCTATGTGGAGATCCACAAGCAGGGTAGCTATGCTCCTATGAATGCCCCCCAAGAACTCAGCTGCCCACTTGCATGGGGGTCTCAAGAGACCAAGCCCACGTGGGTGTGGAGAGCATTCAACATTTTCCAGGGTCTAGTGTGCACCATGGCTGTCTCCTGCCTCATCAAAACGGTCTTAATTCTCAGCACAAAAGTTCTCCAGTCTTCCAACCCCAAAGCTGGCTGCCAGTATCTGAGGAAAGATATGTGAATAAAGAAGGCCCATAGAAATATCTCCTCTAAATAGTCTTTCAGCTCTCAGCAGTGTCCAACCAAAGTGCATCCTGAGCTGGAGGTGGGAGCTGTCGGGGACAGTGTATGCCTTTTTACTGCCCCATGAGACAGCAGCCAAGGTAAAATGGCCAGGAGGAGCCATAGCAAACCAACCAGATCATGCCTGCCCCTCAGTGCCAAATTCCATACCTAGCCCTGCTTGTCATGTACACCGTTTCCTTGTCCTTTACATCCAGATATCTATCTGCACTATAGAAGCTGCTTCCTGTACTGCTGTGCTCTTGAAAGAAAAAAACCTAGAACTCAGTTTCATATTTATTAGATCATCTTTAATTTGGGACATCAGTGAGAATTTTTTGTAATTCTTCAACAGATTTTTCTGCATGAACTCCAGTTCCCTGTATTTCCCAGGCATAGCTTACATGTGCCTCTTTATTTACTGTCATCAATGGATATGCTTAATGGGCAGAATCTTTCTGTTGGTTTGTGCTGGGTATTTCTAATTGCCAAAGTCTCTTCTTAGTGGTCTCTAATTATCTGTTTTATATGGTCACCCTGTGGATAGCACAAGCCCATATCATACTGTAGACTAGGGATCAGGCTGGAGATCATGCAAAGACACAAGCGTGCTGAGAGTAAAATGAACTGCCACATGTGTATTTGAACTCTAATTCTGTACCTTGATATTCCCATTGTCCTGTGTTGCAGTCTTCATGGCAGGGATATTTCTAAATCCCACAGTCCTGCTTCTCTGTTTTTCTCCATCTGTTGTAAAGCAGGAGTATTTTCGCTAAAGTTAGTCCCAACATGTATAAATAAAATTGAGGGGGCAAAAAGGAAGCACTTTAATAATAGTGATTTTTGGAGACTCAAAAATTCTCCTTTTTTATCTATCTACTGTGTTATCTTTTATAGGTTGTTTTGCATAACCCTGTTTCTGAGCCTGCTTCAGCAAGGCCCAAATAGTTTTTAATCATTTGTGCATTATTATCAGAGGGTTACTCCACAGTAAAGCATTGTCCCTTCATTCCTTGCTGCTTTCCTCACCTTCATTTCTTCAGAAAACCAGGTACCACTATCCTTCCTGCAGTCTTGCCTGTAACTCTGGTCACATTTGTGCATATACGTTGTCTTCTGAAATGTCTGTTTAGAGAAGTCCTTCTCTAGCAGCAAGTGAACTTTGAAATACCCAGTTACACTGCACACTGTATCTCTCCACTGCAATTCTTTCCCCTCTAAAGCAAGAACAACCTACTGAGATGGTTGTTTCTGGCTGAGCTTGAGGTTATCAAGATCCTCAGGAACAATAACTTTCTTAAGTGCCAGACCTAAACCTCTGGTGGATGAGCAAACCGGCTATGTGCCTTGAGTCCATCAGGGAGAGCAGTTACACTGAGCTGGTTTTGCAATGCAACTAGCACTGGAACTGACAGACTGAGGCTGGAACTGGTCTGGGGAAGGTGTGTGTATCCTCTTCAGGCTTTATCACTCAGCTGAGGTTTTCAGCAAGATGGATAAGAGGCAAAATCAATTATTCAGCTGTGGAATTCCTACTGAGGATGAAACATATTGAACTCAAATCACTATGGAAATTAAGGAACTGGTGGGGAGCATCTGTGTATAAACCAGATATATGATAACCTGCTCAGCACAGCTGATTTCTTGAGAGCCTCGGTTTCTGACTGAATCTGGAAAAGCTGCTGCATCTTTAAACTATGCTAAAAGGGATACAGAGAACACTAAGAGGCATGTCTACTGCTCAAGATGTTTCTACTGATGGTTTTGTAAGTCACACGTTTTTGTGACTGACCTCAGAAACAAGCTGCATCTTAAAAAAGCCAACAAACAAAAAAAATTGTCCCATAAAGTAGGAGCATAGATGATCTGTTCTTATACATAAGTCCCAACACTACAGTCTTTTTCCAAAGAAAAGTACTAGCTCTACTCATCCTTTGCTTGGATATAGATACTCCTCATGAAATTGGAGCTAAGGTCAGCAGCCAAAAAATGTAGCTGCTTGGGCTTAGCATTTTAACTCTAGGTTATCAGTACTGATTGCTTTTACATATTTTATTAATGTTCAGGAAAAGAGGAATAGAATATAATGTACTCTTCCAAACACATGCCCTCTTATTATAAAAGCATATTATGGGAGATATTTCTGCTTAGACTTCATTTACCAAAACAAGATTTTAAGTGCCACAGACACTTGTAGTGTATTTTGTGCTGGCTTGGGTTTATTTTCCTGGTTGCCATTTATTTCATGATATTGCCTGGGACTCCAAGACACAGCCAGACAGATCTGCTGAACACATGAATACTAAGAAAGTGGTTTCCCTAGTAACAATAACCATGTAACAGCTCTCACAACTTCCTGCCCACCCTTACGGGATTTGTTTGTCTGTTTCTCACTGGGTTAGATAGAGGATTCACCAAAATTGAGGCTGGCTAAAATACATTCAGGATGTGCTTACTGGAAGTGGGGAGAGTAGAAGAAGTGACTGCTGCATTTGCAAGTGGTGTCATTACAGAGTCTGGCTTTGGTTTGTTTTATGGGAATAATCCTGGCGGCATGCTCTAGCTGTCTCAGAGCATGGCCTGAACAGATTCTGCTACAACTCAGATTCTTACTTTGGAATGTTTTTTTTACAAATGTAACTATTGTCATAATGGATTAAGTGCAGCTTTGAGTCAGTAATCAATTAATGGAAAGCAGAGTGAGGTAACAAATACAAACCTTAAATATGCAGCCTCAGTGCAGGGCTTATTGCTAGCACTTTAGAGAAGGTGAATTAAGCAGCGTTTGGGAGCATGTATTTCTGAGTTCAGACTGCTAGCAGGGAATTGTCTGGCTGGCATGCTGTTGCTGTGGAAGAGGGGAGATTCATTCTCTAATACATTCTAAAGTATTCCTCAAAGAAAGTAACTATTGCACTACTGAGGTGGAAGATTCTGGTAGGCATGTTATGTATGATCATTAAATCAGGTTATCTTTTTAGTCTTCTAATCAACCAGACAATTTACAGCTCACTCTAAACCAGGTGAAGAAATCCACAGTACTAAGCCTAGGTATTAAATCTGCTTCTTCAGACATTGAAAAGCTGAATTCTTGTATTTCATTAGCCATTGCTCATATATGTATATTGAATGTTGTGGCCGCTTGTGCATCATTTTTTACATCAAAAATTATTTTTGCTGAAAAATAAAGGTTAGTATTATCTGTCAGTTCTCTGTAAAGCTGCATCTTAAGATTGATCTGCTCCTAAACAAGCTGAAATGATTTTGTATGTTGCTAGAAGAAAGAACTGATAAGGGCCAAACTGCAATCAGCTGTGAGTTTACTGTTAAGATAATAAACACGAACAGACACTGTGCAGGGATCAGCCATGCTTTTGTTTTTCAAAATATTTGACCACAATGAAATCATGACATTATCTTAAAGCTGACACATGTAACTCTAGTCATACCGGTATTTACAGCTGAAAATGATTAGCTTGATCCTGAGAGATGCTGGGTACACCCATCCTTGCTGCTTTTAATGGAAATTCTGGGTGCTCAGAGCCTTTGGATGAGATTAATATCATCTAACAAATCACAGTGAGGAAGACAGAGAGGAAATGGCTATCAGAAAACCAAAGATAGGCTAAGATTTTATTCTTATCATATGGAGATGAGGTGCCTCAGAGCAATATACTGATTCTTTTCTCAGGCTACATCCAATAAGGACTGGCCAATGTTCTTTAATTCAGGGCAGCTGTAGAAATAAGTACGAGCACATTTGTAATTAGTGTTTACACTCTCCCAGCAGGTAGAACTCCCACCATCACACTATCTTCACAGGTACTATATTTTAGACTAGGCATTTAAAGCAGTTTAACTGAGTTCTTCTGTAAACCAGCTATGTTGGAATTTTTATCACCCAAAATCCACTTCAACCTGTGTGCAATATGATCTTGGCAGAGAACAATACCGTTTTGTGCTCCCAGGATGACTAACACTAATGAAATAATCTTGTTTTCTAAGTTGAACATACCCTAAGTCCAGTCATGTAATAGCATATTACATTCTTAGATAGTCAGAAGGAAAGAGTTAGTAAAATCTACCTTTTGATTTTACAATTTCCCTGAGGTACAGTCTTCCAAATTATTGTACTCTTTTGAGACTTTTTCCTATGTTTCTGTTTGCAGAATAAACTTTGTAATTAATACTGACTAACTAAATAAAACCAGCAGATTTACGTGTCTAATGGCATGTGCACATCAGCAGCAATCCTATAAACACATATGCAGATGTGTGCATTAATTCAGATGAGTACAGGAGCATTCAATTCTGAAAATAATCCAGCTCCTAATTATGTACATGGTTGGATCTGCTGATTTAAGGCAGGATATTCATTCCATTTTCTAACTGCACATCAATGGACTAAAGACTGTAAATTGCCAAAGCTAAATCAGATGTGTAATAGAAAATTTAAAACATTTACCATTTTGTCAAATATCAAAACATTCTTGTTTTCACAGGGGTGTAATGTGGACCTTACAGTATAACAAAAGCTATGAGTCATAAGACTTATATGACTCCTGCTTGTTTCTCAGTCTATTTCCAGGCTAAATTTACTGTAAAGAAAGGTTTTGCATCTGCCTATGTCAGTTCTCTAGTGTATTGAGGTCAGCTTCCATTCTTCTTGGCTCTGATGCCTGCCTGTATAAACACAAATTCCATTTCCATCCTATTATTTTTCTAATCAAGGGTTTGTCATGCAAAAGAAGATCTGAGGTGACTATGTTTTCCATTATGCAAAACATTCCATTATGATAATATCTTCAGGATAGTCTTATAAAGGTGCCCTGCCCAAAGACATCACAAATGAGAGCACTGAAATGGTAGACAAATCCTGCATAATTTGCCCTCTCATTTAACATTCAGGCCACAGAGTTCACCCTAATTTGCCATACACATTTCCTTTGACATCCTCAATCTGTACATATGGTAAAAATAAGAATTGGCAGCTTTCACTGAATAGACTTCTGTTAAGTGCTTATCAAAAGAACAAGAAGAAGAAAGGGGCTGTAAAATGCACTCATATTTAGTACATGCTTCGATTTCTTTTCCTTTCTCTGCTAAACTCACACTTAGTAAAATCTACAGTCAGTGAAATTTACCTTTTGAGCTCAAGTTGTTTCCATTCAGAACAAAGTAAAAAATACGCCAGCAAAGAAAACCTGATATTTCTTAGAAATTCTCTTTTCTTTCTTATGCCAAATCCCAACGGGCAGGGCTCCACAGAAAGGGAGTTTATTTTCTAAATCCTTTGAACACAAAGCTCTTACATTTTCTAGGACAAGATGTTTTCCTAGAAAATTTCAATATTGTACCTTTGTATTATTAATACTTTTGTCATAAAGATGAATACACACATTTCTTTCATTGTATATTTTTAATTTCCATTAGATGTCATTTCAATTATTCAAGTATGAATTGGCTTACAAACAGACTCCTGTGAAGACTTGTGTATGAGTCTTGGCAAGCACATCATATTTCTGCAGTTTCTGTGTATTTGATTTATCTGTTCTCTCTTCTTACTGTGCAGATGTGTGTGTTGTATATAGGTATGCAACATACACATGTGCTAAATATATAGGTAAGTGAATCTGCATTGACTCCTTTGTTTGAAAAAACTTCTGAATTTGTGGGGCATTTTTACAAGTTTTTTATGGTGATGATGGTTTATGACTATTTCTGTAGCTGGATAGATAAATTTCAGGGCTGTAGAAAACAAAGGCATTTAATTATAATCTGAAACAGATAAATGGTCCTTTTCTTCTCTGGCTTTCTAAAGTGTCCTTCCATAACTGGGGAACACTATGTCATTGCTAGTCTTTCCAGTTCAGTGATTATTCCACTACTAAACAAAGCTTAATTTAAAGCAATATCTAGTCATGAACTTGATATTAGCTTCTAGGTCTTGAATGCTTTTTTTTTTTTTCCTTATGTATTGGTATGGTCTGGTGTATCATTTTCATTATAATCTTTCTAATTAAAGTCAATCCCTTGCCTTGATTTCCTGACCCAGTCTCTAATATTTTAAAATGTTTTCCATTTCTAACTGCAGTATTTGAGAGAGCTGTCTTCAGTCTTTTTCACAATTTTATCTCATATACTAGAACTGTTCTTAGTCCATGAAGTAATAATAATTTTGGAAAAAACCCCATATGGATTGTAGATGTATTATCCTTACTGATCCATAATCTCATCACCTACTGTGCAGCATTTTTGACTAAGGTACATGACTGTTTTAATTCATCTTTACGGAAACACTGATGTGGAAATAGCTGATGTGACTATAACTACATGTAGGACTAGACCTCTCTGTAACTTCCCTTATGCTACATGTCAGCACAGTATGTACTCTTTCTTCTCGAAGATGCAGCAGTCTCATCTTCTGGGAACTAGTTTTAAGTTCAAGTCTACAAAACCAATTTTACAATATGGCAAAAAATGCTTTCATTTAATCAGCCCTATTTGCCAGTAATCACATATCATTTGTATTTACTGAAAAGCTTTGCTATGGATCTTTCAAAATTATGCCTTTCAAGGCATCTCAGAGCAACATTTATCTTCATGACTGAAGATGAGTGTGATTCCATATCCTCTGGTCCTAAATCAAACTTGGACTTACCCAATTGCTTTACATTTCTTACTGCACTACAGGAGTCTTAACACACACCTTTTATAATTAGTTACCTGAAACTCCATATATCCACACCCTCTATATTGTATCCACTCAAGCCAGTTGTCTTCCTCCAAAGGTTTTAACCCACTTTTATTACTCCCCTCCCATCAGTTGCCAAGAGTAATAATTTGATCAATAAAGCTTGTGTCTGCTGTGAAGTCATGCCGTTTCTGGCCATCTGCTTCCTCTGAAATTTGCCTTAATCTGTTGGTAAGGATTATTATTTTCCACCAGTGACTAAGGTCTCTGTAGTTAGCTGGATGAGCAGGATCTTCCTTTCCCTGAAGCTGGTGGAGGTATTGCCTTTAGCTGCTTACCTGCAACCTCCTTGTGTTCCTTTAAGTATCTGTTTTGGCCTCTTTGCTGGCATTTGCACTGACAGCTTTCAACAGCTCAACCATTACCCTTTCTGTTCCTGGAGCTATCCCACTTCTGACCACGTTGCTGCTCTCTTCACTTTTCTTTGTTTGCAAATAAGTAGAACCAACAATCAACATAGCTACCAGGACCTTTCAAGTCAGTGATGCAAATATATTTTGTACTTAAAGAAAAAAACCCACAATCAGGATTATTGGACCAAGGCCCAGCTTATCATATCTATATGCACAGCTAAGATAGCCACATTTATGCTATTTTTTGAAGTCTGATTTCTTCAAAGGGATCCCTAAAGCCCAAGTTTCCATCTTCATGGAGAGGACGAAGCTTCTGAAAACAATCCCATATGCATTAACATGCAATGTTATGCAGCCAGATTTAAAAATCTTGGTTGCAGCAGGCAGTTGTATGAAGCCTGAAAGCAAACATAGGTCATCAAATCTGCTCTGTGGATCTCCATGGTTTAGCAGCAGCCCTTTGGATAGGAGCTTCCTGCATGCGTTGCCTCTCCTGCCATTGTGACCTCCATAGCTGCTGCTTCTCTCCTTCTGCTGGTGTTCCAAAAAGCAAGCCAGCATGGCATTGGATGTACACAGCTAAAATGCTCACAGCACACTCTGCTCTCTCTTCTCCCCGGGGGTTTTAACCTTCATTGAAATTGGATGGAGAATCTGTGTGCCCAGATCAGCTACCAGAGCGTAACAGGTTACAGGTTACTTTGCAGCTGCTGAACTGTGGTACCTGCTCATTCTTTGCTCATAGAAGGCACAAAGGAAACAGGGGTATGAAACTGTAAAAACTTGTGCATTCTACAGGCTGCAACTCTATAGCTGTGTTGTGGTCATACACACAAAGAAATGAACAACTGTCTGCAGTCCTAGGCATACAACTCCAGGCAGATGCTCACTGCAAGAGCTTTTCAGATATCACCATGTTTTTATTAATTCTCCTTGATTTCTTTTACTTGCTCTCCCTAACTGCCCAAATCCAGTGAAACAACCAGGCTTTTTGAGGCAAACAGCGGCAAAGCTCTGGCACGCTCAGTCTCAGGTACCTCTGTCCCTGCTCAGAACTGGGCATGTTCTGACCAGGCAGTTCAAACTCCAGCTGTTCCCCATGCATGAGCACAGCAGAACTCTGAGGTGAAGCATAAATGAGAGGACACATTCTGCCTCCACTGCTGGGTGAATGTGGGGTGGCTCTGCAAGAGAGCGTATTCTACCTTGCTCAGTACCAAGGGGATCAAGTTCCACAGTATATTCCCTGGAGGAAATGGTTGCACTTTCCTAGCTGAATGTGTGAACAGAGCTGTGCTTTCTGGTTCACTATCAAGACTACTATCTGGAAGACTACTACATTCCTTTAATTAAATAGTGAAGAATGTGTTTACTTAATTCTACTTTCTACTGCAAAAACATATGATAATGGAAATTATGGATTCTGGTGTCTGCCAGGTCCCTGATACCCTTATGTGTTTTAGAATCTAGGCAATTAGAGAATTCATGTGGTAATTCCTCCATTATACTTTTCACATTATGATATTTTCTTCTGAATTGTTTAGTCAAATTAATGGCACTGAGCCTTATTTCGGGTATATTTAGCATATTTCTAAAGAGACTTATTAAATACCAATTTTTATCTCACTTAAGAGCTGCCTTAATAACAACATTCAGGAAAGCTGGTTCATGATCTTGATCTGGTGATAGCTCTGATTTTTATGTGTTGTGTTGTCAGGCTGCTTGTGATATAATAGAAAAGATCTACTCTTGGCTAGGGAGAGATGAGATGTGAAGTTTTCTCTGCTGGAGTGCATATGCCCTCAGACATCAAAGCTTTTAAAATTTCCCATACATCAGAATGGAAACTGGACATTTTGTCACCTGGGGTGCTGCCTGCTCCCTACTGCTTCGTCTGCCCAGCAGCTCCCCAGGGCCATAGCAAAAGCTGTTCACATCAGAAGCCAGAAGTGAAAGCATACTCCTGGCTACAGCTGTGGGTGTCCACTGACAGTAAACAGATGCCAGGACAAAAAAACAATCTAACCAACTAACAAAAAAAAAAAAAAACAAAAACAAAAAACAAACAACAAACAAACAAAAAAAAAAACAACAAAAAAACCCAACAAAACAAAACAAAAAAAAAACCCAAAAAAACCAAAAACCTATTTTTCTTGGGAACTTTACTATGACAACAATTTTCATAAAGGCAGCTCTGTCCTGGGCAATTATAAACCAAGCACCTGCAGGAAACATTTCTCCATTCTTTAAAGGCTCTGACCTTCCATTTCAGATCTCTCCTCTCCTCCAGAATGGCATGGAAATAAGCTGTAATTGTGGTCACTAACAGTCTGTATTATAATGATTCTTGCTATAAGATAGGCTAAATTCTGGTTACAAAATGGGAATGTCCTCACAGCCAATTTCTTTATCATTAGTCTACAGCAACATGAGAAAGCTATGCATAATGAGCTCAGAGGCAGACGCTACATGGGCTGCATAAAATTGGTCAGGGAACAGAAGTGAGAAAGTCATGGCTGTCTCCTGTGGGTGCAGAAGGGGTCTCTGAACAATTTCAGCTATGAACAATGTCAGATATTAATTTGGTAGGGTGACATTTTTATTTATTTTTATTGGGTTATTATCCATTTGTGAGAAATACAGGCCAAGAGTTGGGTCTGGGAAAACAAATGATGTCTGGAATTTATCTTGATAAAATATAAGAGCAGATTATGTTCCTTGGGCTAAAAGTTTTTAGCATAAGTATGAGATTGTGAGTTCCTTGGTTCTTTACTGCTTTAAAGAAAGAGAGGAGAATTTTTAAAGAAAAAACTAAAGTAGTGAAATAATTACTATGTACATGCAGAGAGAATTTGTGAATTGGGCTGGTAGGTACTTCTGCAAGATATTTTTGCTGATTTTAGGTGTTATGTGCATTACCTCAGTCAAAAAGCAGTTATCACAAGCACTGCAGTAAATAACCCTCCCCAAGGTTTGTCTTCTTGTTTCTAAAAGATCATCTGAGTCTCTTGCATGGTTGAGGTCTAGAAAAATGGAACAAAGTGGGAGATAATCCTTTTAAAAGCAAAGTACATGCTGAAGAAAATATCTTCATGTGCAGTCAGAAGCAGCCCAAGTGCCATTGTCTATACAGGCCAAAGGAAGAGCAGGTGAAATATTTGGACACATACTAAAGACTGCGTATCCATGAAACTTCTACTTCAAATCCCAGCCAAATTGTCTCTGACTGGCTTGAGGTAAATAAGCACCCAACACTAATCAGCAAAGTTGCTGGGGTTTTTCAACCTTGTTTTTAATTGAATAATTCCACATCTAGGTTTTTGTCGAATAGTTACTACAAATATTTTACAATGTAGGTAAATTTGAATCCTTGGGATTCAAATTCTCAGCCTACACCTGAGTTTTCATGTTGGCCATTATCATTAATCACTGCCTCTGGTCAAATTTCTTTTATTGAGGCCTTTTTTAATTTATGTATTCATTGAGGATTTGCTGCACAATATGACAAATACCCCCCATTGACAGTGGCATGTTCTGAACTTCATTGATCAGGCTTGTTGAGAAGCAGTTAGGACTCTCTGCCTACAACATAAAAGGGGCAGAATTTGTGTCTCCTCTTGCACCATTTCATCTTTACCAAGGGCTGCTTCTTCTCCCATGAAGAGCTGCTCTACACTGTGAGTAGTGGCACTGGGAGAGTCACTCACAGTAGATGTAGCACAGGTAATCTGGTTAATTAAATTAAGTCCATATGCCCAGTACAGAGCTTTTCAGTGGCAGGCAGCTGTCTCCTCACAGCAGCAGAGGGGTACAGCCCCTTCAAAAACAGCGCTTTGCAACCCACACTGGTAGGGATCACAAGACTGCTGTGCACCACTGTCCTTGGAGTTTCCCTTCATATTAACTGATAACATGTGAGCTGCTCGGTGGTCTGATGTGTAATTTAAATTGCTATTGACAATGGCATGCTGAGAGAGACATTACAGCATGAAAGAGAGGCAGGGAGAGGAAACTGGTGAGAAAGCAAGTTAAGTAAATATATAAATATAAACATTCATCTCTCATCTTGATTGCTTTTCAGGTAAGAGAATAGATATTAAGAAGCTTGCATGCTGCTATGAGAGTTTAAAGTGATAGCTTGGTCATGGACTAATACTGTGATGTTAAACAAATCTCCTGCCATACATAGCAGGGGGGAGGTGTTAAATGATGGCCTCAAGTCCTGCTGCCCCTTTATTCAGGGAAGGAGTCAACATCAAGGTGACTCGAGGTCTTTTCTACTTCCAGGTCCCTCAATTTCCCTTTGCAGTACTGGAAGGAACAAAACAACAGGGATATCTCCCCTATATTTGGCAGCTCAGCAGTTGGTCCAGCTATGACTGGATTTTTTTATTTCAAGTCAGAATAACTAATGATTAAATTTTCTTTGGAAAGGTGCAATCTGAGCTGCATTTTCATGATTGTTTCATGCCCATTAAAGCTGGGCTGTTGCTGACAGGAACCATTCCCTCCTCTTCTGTGTTTCAGCTCACACCTTCCTTCCCTTTCCCCTCTGCTGGCGCTAACACTCCTGCAGCCCTGCCAAGGGCTGGAGAAGGGAATTGCTGCAACCGGAACTACAGTGGGCTTTGCAGGCCAGCTTTCAGCTGGGCCAGCACAGTGCTCTGCTTCTCTCCACAGCCCTGCAGGTGCCTCTGTGGGAGAAACAACAGGAGTGGGTAAGGTGTGGGACCATCTCCCTCAGGGGCTTAAAACAACTGTGAGTCACAACCCCCCCAAAGCTTTTCAGGAAAAATAGACCTCAGGAAAAAGGAATGTGTGTGCCAGCTTTACGCTAAATTCCCTTTCCTATCACAGATTGCTCACCTGACTTTGAATAGGTCATTTTAACCTCTGCCTTAGGTTTCCTTCTCCAAAATAAAGACAAAGCAGTACTTTTTTCTTTTAGAACAGCACATTAGATATTTTTGAGGTGCTAAGGTGCCCAGGTACTCTGGGAATAGGAGCACAGAAAGACTTTTGATAGGTCTGCAAATATTTTCAAAGTGCTTCTGCCTCAAACTTCTATTTTTAATTGCTGTAATTGTAGACAGAATTTGTACTGCACAGCTGTGGTCTTTGTAGCTTAACGTGTTGTATCCATGCTCTTGGCAAATCATTGGTATAACTGAATTCCAGATTATAGAATTCAGGGTATAAATCTGAGATACATGACAAAGGACGGAAATATTTTTTCAGGCTTTAAAAAGCATTTTCACTGTGTTTCAAGTTTCAGTAACTTTTAGTAGCATCACTCAACAACAGTGAGCAAGCACTCCACAGTGTAAACACCAGCTGTGGTCTATTTCACATACAGTTACCTTTCAATCAGTCATACCATAGCATTACTTGCTCCAGCTGAACCTGAGCCTGATCTGAGGAGATCGATTCAAGTCATCTGACCTGACATTGTCATATTTTTTCCAGCAGAGCTAATGTGTGGTTTTGTTTGTGACCAGACCTGTCACTTACAGGGCTTCAAACTAACATCCTTGTTTTAACACAGAGCAGACAGAGTGGTTGTTTGGACCATAACCACTTTTCCAGAAGTGAGTGATAGTACTGCATTGATACTGTCATTGTAGTTCTCTTCCTAGCCTAAAAAGATCAGCTTGCAGAATAAGATTTGAAATGTTTATCCTTTGAAAAAATATATTTGGTGTAGCCATAACAAGTGGTAGAATATAATGTTTGCCTCAGTTTGAGATTAGAATGTCTATGTTTATAGCTAAAGGAGGATACCTTTAGAAATAAAGGTATTTAGAAATAAATATTTAGTAAGATTATGATAAAATTACAATGGCAGATCTTCTTTCAAAAAGAAGAAGTCAGTCTTTTATTTACAAAACTCAAATGAGAGATTACAGACTAGTTATTCTTGGGTACATCATTCAGCCCTGCAATCTGATTCTAAAGGGCTGATTACCAGAAAGCACAGGTACCAGTACTTCTTACACATAAGGTGTCTGAAAGATGCTGGGACCAGGGATATTCAAAGTCATTGGTCTCATTCTGAAACCACTTTACTACATACTCTTTTTTTGACCTTGGAAACGCATTTCATTTCTCTACATTTAAGTTCCTGCATTTAGAAGACGAGGATTAAGAACATAGATGCAAAGCTGCGCTAAGTTTATTGATATCTGCAGCTTTCAGAGCATTAATGGGTAGCACCATACAAAGGCAAAAAGTTCTTTCCATTTTACTGAAGTGATTTATTTTGCAGCTGGCTGCACTGTTGTACTGCAAATCTTCAATGAGTGAGAACTTGCCAATTGGAAGAAAAAAAATGATTAACTAAATGGTTTTTCAAAGGCACATAGAAAAATGGGTGCAACCTCATAATGGAGATAAATTTATATCAGGCTGAGTGCCTCATATTGATTAAGCTTATGTCAGCAAGGAATCAACTTGCTAATGCCATGAAAGGCACTTTTAAACTGAAGTAAGAGTGTCTACACAAGGGATTACTTTAATATCGGCAATCTTTTTCCCCAAATAAGACAAGCCTCTAAGTCCCATATCCCTAGTGCTATGCATTGTGAATTAAAAAAAAAAAAAAAAGAAATGGCATAGCAGACGTGGCAAAAAACAATTAGTGCCTGTCCTCAGTACTCAGAGTGCTACACTGGCTCACAATTGGGCTTGCTATGATTTGAAGCATCTTTAACACCATATGTGGGAACATGGTTCTTAATGTTCAAGCAATGCCAACTGACATATCCCAGAGATGTAAGTTCAAGGCTATGGTTTCATGGCAGCCTAATTTCTATGGCAGGCCAGCTGCTACTATGAAGTCACAAATACATTCCTTGTGAGAAGGAAGGAAAAATGCCTCCCAAATCAGTTTGGTGGATGCTTTTGCTTGCTATTGCAGCAGTGTGGACAAAGTTTAGGATAAGCTGCTCCTAGCCCTTCTCTGCTGAAAGGAGGACCCAGACTTCCAACTCTGAATTGCCATCATGTGTGTACTTGGAAGAATGTAAGTGTAAGCACAGTGAAGGCTTTTAAGTAAATATTTAAATCAGTCTGCATTTTTAAATAGTCATGATGTATTCAAAGAAGAAGCTTTACAACTTTAAAAAGAATAGAAATAGAAATAAATAGAAATAGAAACCACAATGGCTTTGCAAAAATACTAACTAATAATTATCCTAATAGCTAGACTATATCTGTCTATCTATAATAAATGGCAGAGGAACAGACAATGTCCAAAAGAATCACCATCAGCAAAGTACTTTCTGAGTTTTAAGAATTATTTCAACATTAACTGATATCAACACATAAGAGCCAGAGGCTAGATACCCCATTTTCCTTTTCCATCCTTTCCTAATGCTTTCTATTGAGTGTTCATGTTTTTATGTATCTCTTTCCTCATGAATTAAAGAGCTCTGAAAATTGAAGAATAATTATGAAGTCTCTCTTTCTTTCCAGGCAGAATGTGTAAGGATGGCCATAACTGAACCTTGGTGTGACTACCACTGAGAGTCAAAGTGGGAAAAGGAGATGTTTTCATCTGAAAATACAGAAGTACATAAGCAGGCCAGAATCTTTTGGATGTTACAGATTCAGTCAGCCAGATGTTGCAGTAGCTGTAACTCCTGGATATGGGCTCATTCCCTCTGAGCAGGCTCAAGGCTGAGGTGTTACCACAGTGGGATACAGCTGCAGTGGGCTGTGGCTGCTGAGACCAGCCACCCCTGACATGACTGGGATCAGGCTAGTCTGACACCTTAAGATACAGAAGCAAACTTTCATAGGCTCTGTATTCAGCACATGGACAGCTGAGGAAAACAGAAGACTTGGGACACTGAGGTGACACGGCTTATCCTCCTGGTCTCCAGTGCTGGAAACCCTCAGATACTTTTCTTAATGCCAACAATACCATATGAAAGTACACAGAATTACAATAATCATCCCTGGAGATGGCAAATGTGTGGATTTCCATAGATAAGTCCAAATCCAGTAAAAATTATGCAATAATTTTTATCAATTGGTCATCCATAAAAACAGAGACATCACAAGATCCTGAAGCAAAGAGTCCAGATGTACCCACTGTCATGAGATAGGGTAATGTTCTGATAGGATACTAGGGAAGGAGAGACTCGAATATATTTGCAGTTGAGCTAAACATTGTGGTTGCATATTTGAGCAATACAGAATGATGACCTGTGACAATAGGAAATTAAATTCTGTCATCTTGAAGGTAACATTTCCTACTGTGAACTTTGGGATTTTTATGAAGTGCTCCTTTTTCTCCTCCTTGAAGACTGTGGGATCAGGCTAAGGATGGTTTGTCAGGGGCCCTCGTGGGATATCAAAGTGCTGCAGTGTTGAGCAGTTGCTGTGCAGCCAGGGTCAAAGAGTAGGGGAAATGCTATCTAGAAAATTCAGCTGCAGAATTGGAAGAAGGTCTAGAACTCTACTCCTGTCCATCCTTAAGATAATTACTTTCACACAAACAGCCTAAAATTTCCAAAAATAATTTCTTTCAAAATACAGCTGATCCCTCCTGAACGGTGAAGAATGTATTTAGGAAAAAAGTTCTTACAAGCAGATCCTTGTGGCACATTCCTTTCAGTCTTGCTGGGCATTCGACCTTTGTTTACACTGGTTAAATATTTAAAGCTATCTTTACAAAGAAAAACAAAAGCCCAAAAATTTCTTCTAAAGGGAAAGTTAAGATTGTCCTTTAACATGTACCAAGCTGGATTCCAATAAAAAAGGCAGATGCAAGCTGAGAATTACTCCTGCTCTGATCTCATCTCATCCTGCTCACTCTCTAAATAGCATTCATGGAAAATAGACACACGCCTAAAAGACATAGAAAAACAACTTTCTTCCACTCTATCTCCCCACCTCACACATGCACACCTTTTCAATTTGTGCACCTTGAAATAGCAATGCAGCAAATATGATCTGAATCTCATTTACATCAGTGGAAATGGGGAGTCATTTCTTTAAAAGGAATGTACTTGAAGCACAGCAAGGACAGTGTGAGGCCAGAAGTAAGAGCTCATCACATAATTTCTCCTTGCATCACAGCCTTATGAAGCTCTACTCCTTTCCCTTGTATCTGTGAAATCAGCAGGTCTACTCCTGGGAGTAAGGATTGCCATCTTAGGCCCTTAAATCAGCCTCTCTGTGTTTGAAGAACAAGAGAGAGTCTGTGTTTTCAGGCACTGTATGTAACTGTAGAAGAACTTGCTCAAGAAAGGGAAATAAAAAGAAAGTAAAAATGTTCACATTCTCTGAACAAAATGAGCTGTGATCTGCAATTGCCCTTTTAAGAGTTGTGACTTTTTCCTGTTCTCCGGAAAACTTCTGGCAGCAGCAGCCAGGCTGCAGCCCCTGCGCCTCTCACCCCAGTGCACAACATGTCAAGGAAGGCAGGCAACATACGGCTTTAATTTGCAAGGGATCATCTACATTTCTTATGAACAGAAAAGAAAACCAAATCAAATCTCCACATACTCCATCTATCTTGAATAAACAGCGTTAAGGAAAAAATGCTGTGGGTATTGGAGGAAGAGACTCTTTGTAGTCTGCTTTGACTGTGCATACCGCTTCTCCTCATGCCTCTTTGAAACAGATCCTTGTAATGGGGGCCTGACTTACACCAATGCTGGCCAAAAATTGCTCTTTATTCCTAGCCCATGCTACCTGGTAGAACAATCATGTTACAATAGGTATCACTCAACAGGAATAAATTCTATTTCTCTTGTTACCACAACCCCCAAATACAAATAAAAGTACCATTTTTAACCTAAACTGACAATTGCAAACTAATGTAGCCAATTAATAAAAGGCATATAGCAAGGCAAGTGGGATGAATTTGCAGGTAAGCTGACCTGGGCCACTCGGTTGTCAGAGAATTACATGGTATCTTGTCAAATGCTTGTTAATAACAACTGCCTCTGCACTGAGGTGACTTTCTGAGCACTTGGCTGTACAGCCTTGAGACCCTTTGCTGCAGAAAGTATTCTGGCTGCTGACTGCATCATCCCTAAGGTTTGTGTTCAGCTCCTACTGATTTTCTTTGCCAATCACTGCATGTGTTTGTTATTTTTGTCAGCACTGGCATAGTTCCAAGAGTGTTCTAGACGTTCCAAGAAATGTCAAAGGCAGGCTTTTAAATTTTAAGGATTTTGTTCTTTTGGCAAGACTACGTCTGTGAGACGCTATGCCCATGGCCCTGAGGCAGATGGCTGTCATTGGCATGTTGCAAACTGAAAAGTATCTTACCATGCAACTGTAAAAGCTGTTTGGGAGATTGTCCAGGTACTTTCTCTCCAGAATTTTGGTTTGTAGACCTCAGTGTCAACTTCTAGGGTCAAACGCCTTACTTTAAGGAGCGTGTATTATCTGGATTAAGGATTTTATCATCCAAAATATATAGTAGTTTTAATATGACAAGGTAAGGGTATTCCTTATTTCATCTTACAATTTGGGAGGTATGACACTGTAATCATCTCTTCTTCCTTTCACTGCTTTTACAATCTTTGTATTGATTTTTCCGCAAGTGTCCCTGTGCATTGTGAGAACTTGCATGTGATGCGTACTGCCGGTACTCAGAGCTGAAATGAGACCCACCTGAGATGTGAATCTGTCCTGTCTCATTTGGAAACTCCCAAGAAACTTCATTAATTTAGTATATACATTGTTGCCCATCACAGATTACGTATTGTAACCCATCTCTCTACCCAAATCTCAAAAATCCTTTCTTTCCCTACAGAAGTAATTGCTCTGCACACAAAAAATATTAGCTGTTCTTATCAACCAAGATTCATGCTCAACATGAGACAAAAATCAACTTTTAACTTATCCCACTGAATTATGATAATCTAACTTTTAACCCTTTATTTGACATCTAAATAATGAAACCTTGACTCAACTAAAAACCTAATTATTTAAGCATAACTTTTGCTTTAATTTGGTGGACAAACATAATTCATGTTATCATCTCAGTTTACATTTTATTCATTTGGGTGCTCACTAGCCTTCCTACATACACATTTTTGCTTATATTTGGATTCTCTGTGTGTAACATAGGTCTATGAGATAAAGCTGAATAACTTCCTCTAGGGAAACAAGTTTTCCTTAAGTGCTGTGGAATAGAAGCATTCACTCTATCCTATTTCTGCCAGTCACACAGAGAAAAACAAGAAAATCCTGTGATGACTTTTAGCTTTGTTTCTTTCCAAAATTAAAGATTTACATAACTACTTTTTTTTTTTTCAGACAATCCCCCATCTCCCATAACAAGTAAAGCAAGCACAAAGCAGCACTCTAAGGATAGTATTGGTACATAAAGAATGTAAGAGGACAGAAATTATATTCTGCCTGCCTGCCAGAGTTCTAAGTTCCCCTAATGGCTACTATACCTAGTAACATCTGCATATTATTTTGAAGTAAAAGCTGAAATTCCTTTTTATTTTTATTTAATGCCAAAATTTTTGTTTCTTTTAGAATGGAAGATTGTCTTTCCTTGGCAAGGGGGAAGAGTGCCTGTGTTTTAAGAAATACACTGTGTGTCTTCATAGGAACATGATTACTGTCATATTGACCCAGCAAAGGTGGCATCCAGTCCAGTCTCCTCTCTCCGTCACCTACAATGGACACCTAAGGAACCATTAAAAGAACAAGAGAGACACACGGGAATAATTTCCTGTGGATATGATGTGCAGTACTGGACTTGCATGAAGAAGAAGCATATTTTGTTAGACCAAGACATACATGTGGAAAAATGAGACAGACTTTTGGTCACACTTTTCTGTGGGTTACAATCACCTTTCAGTTAAGAGCAATTGCTTACCATTTCCTAAGATATTTGTTAATTAAGCCAGCTCTGAAAGGAGGAAGATGATAGCTTTAGAAGAGAGAGGACATTGATGATGTTAATGATGGGGGAAAAAAGCATTTATTAGCTAAGCAAAAAGGAGAGACAATTACCTTACAGTCTGTTGATTTGGAGAGGGATAAGTGGGAGGGGGCAGTGTTGTATGTTGAAGTAGGAGGAAATTATAATGTACTATCACACCAACATCTCTACTGAGTCCACAGTTTTGGGCAGAGTTAGGAAACCTAGTTCCCATGTGCACTTCTGTGGGACAACTTCTGTAGTTTCCCTTAAGGATCAGGTCTGAAAGGAGTGGGAGAATGTCTGATTTGTGAGAAAGACTCCCTCACAAACAGCACAGCGGTTTGTTTGGTCTATGACAATGGCCTCTGGGAGTTCATGCTCGAGCTGAGTGGTTGTTTTCAGCGGCAGAACTACAAGGAATGCAGCTGTGCACTGGATGAAGTACAGCCCTGGAACATCAAATGTAAGACCAGGGTATGCTGGTGATTTGATGGCAGGGGGTGTTCATTGCTGTAATAGTGGATGGGCATCAAAACACATCTTGCATTTCTTGCTCAGGCACAGTTTAAACTGATCTGGTGTTTTGGGCCACAAAGGATTATGCTCTAATGATGAGTTTTGTGGTTTGGGGTGTTTGAAATGTAGGACAAGTGCTTCTGGGAAGATTCTTTCCACACAGGATTTTCTCCTGTTATGTGAAAAATCATTAAACAGTTAAAATGAGCAAGTCCTAGAAACTTTTCTGAACTTACCAGCTCTCAATCCTTGTTCTCCCCAAATACTACCTCCGTCACATTTCCACTTTTACTTTCTGAGCTGGTCTTACTGATACATCTGAACTTGAAGTAGTTTTTCTCAAGCTGCATTCAGCTTTTAGCTAATTACTGCATTTAGATAGTTACTGCTTCAGAAAAAAAAAAAAAATTAGCTTGTTAATCCAAAAATGTAGCTGGTTTTCCTTCTGTACTGGTTGGTCTGAAAAAATCTATTATGTACATGTACAAACTTTATCTGTATACACTGGTCTTTCTTCTAAAACAATCTTCTCAGTTATTAGAGATGGCGTTTTTCTGTTTGCGAAGTGTTTCTTTAATATTTCAAATGCAGACTCCAGTAGGTAGAATTTCAACCAACTGATGATGCACTCAGGCACCTTAATTACCTCTCCTGGATTATGTGATGTGTCCCCAGGTCTAAAGAGGATAGGCAGAAAGCCAAGGAGGTTTCCCAAGACCAGTGGGAAATCCACACTCACTGTCTACGAGAAAGAGCATGGATAATACTTATTCCGATCTAAAGATCCAGTTCAGTCTTTTTAGGATGAACAGAGGAATAATACTGCTATTTAGGACTGAATATAAATAGGTTTTGTGCTAGAAAGAAGTTAATTTTAATTACTGATGTAGATCTGAAGAGAAAAATCTGTAATTTCAAACTATAAATACAATATTTAAGGAATCAAAATGTTTAGGAGAAGCTGGGAAAAGGTACTTGTACATATAATTTTTGAAATATGGTCCTCTGAGAAGAGAGTTCTTGGCAGAACTCAAGGAACCTCAGTAAATGAGGACATCAGCAATCGATATTTTTAAGGATGTGCAATTTCTAAACATGATCCCACTCCTGCAGTCGTTACACAGCATAGATTTTGCTATTAATTAGTTTGAATGTGGGACAGTACTGCTGGGAGAAAGAAAGTGGCCTAAATAGCATGGTCCAAATTTTATCTGTAGCTATCCAAGAAATACGGATGGCTTTTATTAACCCTTGCCACCTCTGACTAGAAATAAATGCTGGAGCAGTCTTACTACTAATGGATTTTTGGAGCTCAATAAACATGTAAGGCAGAAAGGGTGGGAGCATGCTGCAGAGAAAGAAGACAGCTGGTGGGAGAAGATCCATGCCTGGTTCAGCTCAGAATGACAGAATTAACCTTTGGAGAGGTTATAATATGAGAACATTTGCACAGATGACAGAGAGCCTTAATTACTGAATGTCTGGAGAACAGGACAGGGTTCTTCTCTCCAGAAGCACACTTTATTATTCTTATTCAGTTCCAATGAGTACAGTAAATCCCCTATTCAGCCTTCATCGTTTTTCTGGACTATGCATTTCGGGAGAGGCAACAGGACCTCCATTCTGTTTGTGCAATGGGGCCTCAGGCATGCAAAAATGGCCACTGCTGGCGGTCACTGTATGCCCATTCACCCCCACCCCAGAATATAGCAAGAATTTCAAAAACCTGACAGGAGGTATTGCAAGTCACACGGCATTCGACTTGAGTCCCACTGGAATAGTTGCCCACTTAGCAGAGGGAGGAAGGAAAATAGGAAAGCCCTATTGGGATTATTTTCGTATGTCGGGCTGCTGCTGTGGACACGGTGGGAGGAAGGCGCAGATAACACACTGGCAATAGCTCGGTCGCGAGTTATTTAAAGTGTCTCTGAGGAGAGGCGAGTTTTAGCCACTCCAACATCACCGCGTATGCGATGTGCCATATCGCGGTCTGTGCCTTCAACGCTGCTGCGGCTCCGGCCCGCGCCTCCGGTGACCGCAGTGTGTCTCCCACATTTCAGACCTGCAGAGATACCCCGACTGCGCACTGCTCCCCGCAGCAGAGTCCTGCCAGTGCTGCGGGTCCCTCCTCCGATCCTGCCCTTTGCTATGTGCCAAACATCGATTTCCCCGCCCGGGATTAGCTCGCCCGGGGGGCACCGAGGGTGACGGGCCCCGGCCCAGCCCGGGTGCGCCGCTCAACAGCTTCAACAATCGTCATCACCGGGGAATCCAAAACCACCCCCGGGACAGCCGGGGCCGGCGCGCTGCCGACCGACAGGGCACAGCCCCGTCCCCCCGATCGCCCCCCCGCAGCGGGGCCCCTTCCCCAGCGCCGCCCCCGCCGCCTTTGTGCGCGGAGCGGGGCAGCCCCGCGCCCGCCTGCGCCCGCCCCCGGGTGAGGCGTTGGGAGACGGTCCCTTACGCAGGAAAGTTCGGCGTCGGTTTCAAGGCTCCTCCCTCCGGTGAAGCAGACTGCGGGGCGCCTGGAAACCGGTCGGAGGGAGCGCGGCGCGGCGAGGCGAGGGGCGCGGGCTCGAGGGGCCGGCACAAATGGTCAGGCGGCGGCGGCGGAGGCGGCGGCGGCGGCCGTAGTCGGAGGCGCGGCGGACGCTGCCGCCGGTGCGGGCAGAGCTGCGCGCT